>JAHIAM010013504.1:0-12313 GCA_021605205.1 Aegilops longissima
ACTACCACTACATCGAGCAAGCAACCCATTGATCATTGATACAAACCCATGATCTAAACACGCTCTTGTTTCTGCATTAAGACAACGCGATTCAAACTGTTGTGTGTTGCGGTAGTTGAACCCACTTCCTTTGCATAACTTGTCATTGCCACGGTAACTAGATGAAACCCACTAGCATGTGTAGGGTTGATTGAGCCATATTTGTGTTTCCTACGATGCTATGCTTGCTATGCTTAGAGTTGTGTCAAGTCTGGCTCATCGGGATGATGAACTAGAGTGAAAGGTTGTGTCGTGGAGTGTGAAGTGTTGAACACAATTTGGTAAAGGTATCGATGAGAGGCCATGTAGGAGTACATGGTGGGTTGTTTCATTGAGGCCGTCCTTAGGCTGAGATATGTGTGTGTGATTTAAGACTCACTACTACCACACATGGGATCCTTAATTGACCCTCTCGACATATTAACCACTCTTGTCCTCTGTCCGGGAGTTGCAAAGTAGTTTACGGTGTTTGTAGCATCTTTGGGGGCTATGTGACCTTAGGGGTGGGCTGTGTTGCGGTGGCACGTGGATGTCCGACTTCGCCCATTTGGTGTCTGGGAACCCTGCACACATCATTCGGGGCCGTTAGTGGAAACCTCGGCGGACTCCTGGGATGGAACCGAATAGGCGATAAACCGGACTAGGGACTCGTGTGTTTAGTGGTGTGGCCGACACCCTCTTGGGCTTCCGCTTGAAGGTTGCCGAGTACATGTCGTGTAGGCGGCGATAAGTGGTGAGCGTGTGTGAAGAAGTACACCCTCGGGTATGAAACTATTGAATAGCCCGTCCATGGTAAGGACTACTTGGTCACCTATACAGTTCATAGACAAGTAAATGGATACTACTAAAAGCCTCAAGATAAGTGTGAGTCAGCGGATGGCCATCTCGTGGGTTGGAGAGGATCCCGCGTGGAGTATTGTGTTGGTGTTTAGTGGACTCGTGTCGACCAATGCTTTCAAGTGGTGTCATGTAGGATAGCAGCCAAGAGTCAAAGCTGGCTTGCTGCAATAACTCCACTACCTTCTTGAGAATGTGCATGTATAGTAGGATTATGTTGTAAGACTTCTTGAGTACCTCCGTACTCATGTTGCTTTAATTAATGTTTTGGGCGACAACACGCCCCTCCGATGGGTTCTATAGACCTTGGCGTCGACGGTGACTAGCCACCCGGTGGTGGTCCAAGACTTGTGAAGGGCCGATGTAGATAGAAGGGCGTCAAGCCTTCTTTCTTTTTAGTGTCGTACTCAGACTAGTTTGCTTCGCATGTGCTTGTATGTTTGTATGACTTGAGTGTGGATCATGTGGCCCTATCTGTATGAACATGTTATGGGCTCCTCGGAGCCTTTTAAATAAAATACTTTGAGTTGTAGAGTTTTGTTGTGATGCCATGTTGTATGTACTCATATCGGCGATTGTGTATGATTGAAATGCTTGGTATGAGTGGGATCCGACAATCTAGTTGTTTATCCTTGGCAGCCTCTCATTGGGAAATGTAGTCTAGTGCTTCAAGCAATAGTAGTCCCTTCTGCCAGTTCATGAGTCCCTAGCCCGCACTCTTGCTGGACACTTGGTGGCGGCATGTGTTTCCCGTTCTGTATCGTCCCGAAATGTCGGCGGTGACATCCAGTCGCCTAGCCTTCTGCCGGGTTACAGTCCTGTTAGCCCGATGCTACAACCAATTCTACGTTGATGACCGACATGTTCGATGTGATTAATGTTTTGTCCCCATGGGTTAGTGCGCTTTGGGTTCACGACTAGCCATGTCGGCCGGGTTCTCTGTCATGTGGATGCTAGCGACACTATCATATACATGAGCCAAAAGCATAAGCGGTCCCGGGCCATGGTAAGCGACACCCGTGGGTATACCGTCGTGAGGCATAAAGTGATATGAGGTGTTACCGGCTGGATCGATGTGACTTGGAATCGGGGTCTGGCGGTTGGCATCGAGCGGACTGCTGGCAGGTTCGCTAAGACAAACTGGTCGATGTCGAGTCTAGAAATGCTTTAGTTATATGTAGGGGAATTGATTGTGGGAGGGGCGTAAGGCTCTTTTTACTCCTTTACCTTATGCCCTCGATGCATGTCATTCTCTTCTCATTCTCGTGGGTTAAGGACTAGGCTCTCTTCTCTCTATCGGTTCACGTGTTACTAATCCGTAGTAACTTATAGGTTGTTGGTTACCACCTCGATCGTGTCATTCTCTTCTCATTCGTGGGTTAAGGACTAGGCCTCTTCTCTCTATCGAGGTTCCGTGTTACTAATCCGTAGTAACTTATAGGATTGTTGGTTACCAGCCTCGGTTCGTTTCTACTACTTTTAGTATGTTTCGGTTGAACGAAACCTTGATATGATGTTGTTGAGTGGTTTTGCAATCTGTTGTGAATGTCTCAAATCTGTTCTGAGCATTTACAGCTGTTATCTTCGATTTTCCCTAAATTCTAATGTCTTTGCATTGTGGTTGTGCTTTGGATGGCCACTCGTGCTCAAAACCAAGTGGTTAGCGACACGATGCCTCGATGTGCTGGTCATACGGCTATGTTAGTCGGGTAATGATTGAGGCGGGTTACGTTGGTATCCGAATACCTTTGTCGAAGAGCAATTCGAGACTTTAACCAAAGCCAATACCTACCTTTGTCGGGATATTTCCTTCTTATCTGGATCTTGAGCCCCTCCACTATTCCTATGGACTCGGGGTTACTATTGAGATGGCTGTAGGATCTGCCTATTCTATGATGACCATCATGCGAGTCGGGAGTGGCCTCTTGAACACCGACTTCCGTTATATGCGGCTTCACTCCCAGGCGCAAAGGGTATCTTGAGGCTATCTATGATGATTCCACAGGAGGACTCACTAACTTCCTCCCTTCTTTGAGATGCTCGAGGATAAGGACCGAGAATCGGGCCTTGAGGCTGGAGCTTTTCAACACCGTGCCGATCATTGGTCCACTTTGACTCGGTTTGCAGGTTGTGCAAATTGGATGTATGAATCTGAGGATCGTATCTGGAGATCTGCTCTGCCGGACATGGTGGATTAGCGTGATGTGGGAGGCATCACCCCACCGTGGTCCCCAGGCCACCGTTTGTTGGTCAAGACCTCATCCTAGCCCCTATGGTCCCAAGCTCCTCGGGACCGTCTTTCCGGATAATCATGTTGAGCTTCCAAGCTATGGGTGACTTCTAGAGGACTACTACGGTCATGCGGTTAGTAGTAGTATCACTAGTATTGTAATAGTTGTATTTCCACGTCTGCGTGACTTGTGGAATATGACTTAGTGTGTATCAATTCGGGTGTAGAAAAATAATGTATAGGAGCTTGGAATGCTTGGATGAGATGTAACGTCTTTCACCATAGTTGTACTCTAGCGGGCTTGTACTAAACTATGAATGGTGTATGACCGTTGGTATATATATGGCAGTTTCTATATTACCATGTCATACGGATGAACATCTCTGCATTCCGTGTTATCCATTACATTCCACACTTCCTTGCCAAAATTTTGCCATCCATGTCTAAACCATTGTCTTGTTTCCTAGGATGGTCAACACCATAACAACCTGCTTTCGGGCGGTGAACCAAGCGCAGCTAGGAATGTAAATCTGCCTCAACGCCTTCTCGGCGAAGTTATGGAGGCAGAATGAAACAAGCGTGAGACCAATCGCTTCTGGAGGCGGATTGAGCGGAACTCTGCCGCCCGGTGAGAATGGCCGGTGTCAATCAATGACTTTATCAAGCTGTATCCACGGTTTAAACACTCCGTCGAGCCTCTCGTCACGGATGGTCCCAGCATCACCCACTAGCTCGTTCTACCAGCGTGGCGAAGCTGATAAGCTTACCTTTGCTGCCTATCACCTCGAAGGCCCTGCTAGCCTTTGGTGGGAAAATTTGAGCTATCGCCCGGTCGGCCAAATCACTACAGGCTGAGTTCGGTGCTTTTCCGTGAACATCACATCCGGAAGGTCTCATGGATCGTAAGAGGTAGAGTTCGCAATTTCACCCAGGGTAGGCTGGCTGTAGATGCTTCGATCGTGAGTTTGGAAATCTAGCACGTTATGCTCGAAGAGGTATCCACCGGCCAAAGCGGCAAGGTTCCCAAGGGACTTAGCGAGCTTCGCCGTGATCTTCGTTTGCAGTGCACCTCCTTCGAGTTAGTCAACAAGGCCATCGGTCTTTGAGACATGCGTCGACTTTGAAGCTTCACAAGCACTCCGTGACTTTGGTTCTTCATCCGGCTCTGGATCTCGGAAGCGGGTGTGGATTCAAACACCGCTCGCCACCAGTTCCTCCGAGGCCATCCTTTGAGGCACCTCGCCCCAACCAGCGGTATGCACCGCCCAAGGCCTATGGTGGCCCGCTGCTAATGCTGCTCACGCAATGTGATAACTTGTTTCAAGTGTGAGGCGGGTCACTACATCGGAGTGTCCCGAACAACACCAGATCGGAAAAGTCTATTGGCGTTGTAAGCCGTGGGAAAGATGCTTTCCCAAACCAGCCACCCTGTCGTGGCCATGTCAATTCGTCTCATGAGGAGACCCATGAGGATCTAGCTGGTTCTCGATGCGCTCCTTGTTAATTGCCATCCGACAATGTTCTCTTTGATACTAGAGCATCTCATTAATTTATTTAAGAGCTATGCTCGATTGTACAACCACATTTTGTGACATGCACACCTCCATGGAAATTCAGACTCCACGGTTCTAGATGGCAAACTTCTAGAATAAGTCATGGGAATGAAATCCTTGTCGATAGACTAGTCTTCCTTGCATCACTAATAGCTCTCAAGTCCTCGGACATAAACATCATCTTGGGTATGGGTGGATGTCACCATTATGCTAAGATTAGTGCTCTACTAGCTGTTCAACTCACCCATCCATTGGGCAAGGCGATCGATGTTTTGACCGAGTGTCTAGCGTCGACTTACTCCTTAAATGCCAACGTTCCGGACCTTGAAGATATTCCGGTAGTCCGTGACTTCCGGATGTCTTTCGGAAGAAGCGCCGGTGTTCCACAGGAGAGATGTCGAGTTCGTGATAGACCTTGTTCGAGGAACCGTCCCAATCTCTAGAAGACCTTATAAGATGGCACCCTAGAACTAGCGAGGCTTAGAAACAACTCGATGAGTCCTTGCAAAAGGGTTTCATATGTCCTAGTTCTTCTCCATGGGCTTGCCCGTCCTCTTCGTTAAGAAGAAGGATGGAATGGATCGGATGGTTGTAGATTACCGACCTATCAATTGGTCACTATCAAGAACAAGTATCCGCTCCCGGGATCAACGACACTATGATCAGCTTGGATCCTCAATCTTTTCAAAATGGATTTGAGGTTGGGCTACCATCAAATCAAAATCAAAACGAGGGACATTCCTAAAAGCGGCCTTTGTTACTCGTTATGGCCAATATGAGTACCTTGTCATGTCCCGGTTTAACCAATGCTCCAGCCACCTTCTCTCGGTTAATGAACTCGATCTTCATTGAGTATTTGGATAAATTAATCGTGGTTTACCTCGATGATATACTCATCTACTCAAGAATGAGGAATAACATGCGAACATCTAATGCTAGTATTGATGAAACTTGAGAGCATCGCCTTTATGCCAAATTCTCTAAGTGTGAGTTTTGGTTGCGAAGTAACCTATCTAGGCCATGTAATCTCTGGTAAGGGCATTCTTGTCAATCCGGCGAGTTCAAGCCGTCCTTTTGGACTCCACCGAATCGGTCAAGCAAGTTCGGAGTTTCCTCGGTTTAGCGAGCTATTGCCCCGCTTCATCGAAATTTCTCCAAGGTTGCTAAGCCTCTAGCGAACTCCTCAAGAAAGATAAAAAGTTAGTGGACCCCATAGTGCAAGTTCAGCTTTGAGGGAAAAAGGCGCGACATCTGCTCCGTCTTGTTCCACCAGATTTTTCTAAGGACTTTATTATCTATTGGCGCCTCGCGACAAGGACTAGGTTGCATACTCATGCAAGATCTTCATGTGATTGCCTACACTTCTCGGATTCGTCCACATGAGGATAACTATCCACATGATCTAGAGCTTGCGGCGTGGTCCGCACTCAAAACATGGCAACATTACCTTCTTGGTAATCGTTGCGAAATTTACTAATCACCAAAGTCTGAAATACATCTTCACCCAACGGTTTGAATCTCGAGGCAAAGGCGTTGGGTGAGATTGATACGGATTACGACTTAGGAATATCTTACACGAGGCAAAGCCAATGTCATGGCTGATGCACTAAGTCGTAAATCTTATTGTAACAACCGATGTTACAACAAAATAAACCACTTCTCCACGAGGAATTTCATAAACAACCTTCACATTGTTCCTCGAGTTCCTTTCCACCACGGTGGCGAAACCCAACCTTACGGATCAAATCATAACGCTTCGGGTATGATAGAGGAATATCTCGGATCAAGGAGAACATTTCTAGCGGGCTGCTAAGTGTTTCTCCATAGATGACGAGTGTTGTCTTCTTTGAGAACCGCGGTGGTTCCCAGAAACAACAACTATGGCAATTGATCCTTAAGGAAGCTCATGAATCCCTCTCACCATTCATCCCGGTAGTACTAAAATGTATCAAGACCTCGCGGTTTTGGTGGACTAGGATGAAGAGAAATCGCTCAATACATTGCTAATTCGGCGTCGTTCGAGTTAAGCGAGCATCAGCGGCTTCTGGCACCCTTAACCTTTGGAAATTCCTGAATGGAAATGGGATAAAATCGGTATGGATTTCATTACGGGTTTCCCGGACCAAGAGAGGAATAATGCTATATTCGTTGTTGTCGATCGTCTTTCCAAAGTAGCCCACTTCCTACCCGTTAGTGGAGTATAACCGCTAGCCATCTAGCTGATTTGTACATCTCCCAAATAGTGTCTCTTTATGGTGTTCCATTTGAGATTAACTCGGACCGTGGAAGTCTCTTCACCTCTCGATTTTGGGAAAGTTTCCAAAATGCTATGGAACTCGTCTCTACTTTACGCCTTCCATCCTCAATCAAGTGGTCAAGTAGAGCAGGTCAATCAAATTTGGAGGATATGCTTGAGCTTCTATCATCTCTTCGGTATGAATTGGGAGAAATGCCTTCCATTTGCGAGTTCCTTATAACAATAGTTATCAAGCTAGCTTAGGCAAGCTCCTTTCAAGTTCTCTATGGGCGAAAGTGTGAGGCCTCTTAACTGGTCGGAAACCGGGAAAGACAACTCTTTGGCGGATATGATCCGGAAGCGAAAGAGGTTCGCGTTATTAAATGAAAACAGCCCAATCTCGTCAAAGAGCCAATATGACCGCAAGCATAAGCCTATGTCTTATGAAGTTGGCGAAAGCTTACCTTGGGTTACTCCTTTGAAGGAACCCATCGATTTGGTATCAAAAGGCAAATTGGCTCCTCGTTACATTGGACCCTTTCACATTCTTGCCAAGCGAGGAGAGTTGCCTACCAATTGGAACTACCTCCGCATCTTTCGAGTTCATGATGTCTTCCATGTTTCTCAACTCGAGCGTTGCTTCTCGGATCCTATCCGTGGGTGGACCACAGCTTGATCTCCAAGATAATCTCACTATCGAGAATATCGTTCGTATCCTTGATCAAGCGGCGTACCACTCGGCCTTGAGAATATCAAGTTTCTCAAGGTTCAATGGTCAAACCATTCAGAAGAAGCTACTTGGGAAAGGGAGGATGCCTCGACATGGTAACCTTCTTCCCGGATAAAAATCTCGGGGCAGATTCTTTTGAGTGGGGGTGAGTTGTCACATCCTAGCTAGTCCATGCATTAGAGTGTTGCATCATGTTACTTTTCCCGAAACTGAATTGGGAAGATAGAACCCTAGAACCCCTACGAATTCAACTAAGGTTTACTAAAATATTTTCAATGAACCTAAATTGCCCTTCTAAAAGTTCACCCTCTTTGTCTTGGGTTAGAACCTCGCAAAATTGGTGCACAATTTTCTAGGTCAGGAAGGTTTGAAATTAAATCATATGTAAATTGCATTTGGGCATTTAAATGCTAGTAAATATTTTGAATGCTCAAATAATTCTGAAAATAAGTGTGGGCTGTTGGAGATTTTCTAGAGGCCTCGATTATTTTCAGGATTTTTAAAGTGCCTAACTATTTTAATAAGTCCACAAACTTACGAATAATAGAAAAAAAAACCAAAGCAAGCGAGGCTTACAGCGCCCATGGCAAGCCACCTGCCGGCCCAGCCGCCACGCTCGTGCTTGGCAGCGACCAGGCCGGTGCTCGGCAGGCACCAGTCACCGGTCCGCCGCCGCCTCCTCCTCTCACCGTTCTGCCGCCTGGTGGTCATCCCTCCTTCCCGAGCTTCGGACCGCTCTCTCCTCCCAGCTCCTCTCCCTCGCTTCGCCCCACCATGGCCGACCTGCCGCGCCCGCACCACCGTGATAACGCGCTCTCCGTCGTCCTGCGCCCGCCACCGTGTCAAGCTCCGCCGCCCTCCTCTCCTTTGAGCAAGCGAGCCCGGGCCGCTTGCCTCAGCCTCTGCACCGACCTGCCGACTCCGCCACCGCGGTCCCTTTGCCGTCACCGCCGCTGTTCGTCCCCGACCGCGTCGTTGCACCATCATGACCGCCGTGAGATCAGCTACCTCCTCCCTTCTCGTTCTCGCTCTCGAGCCTCATCCGCTGAAGCTTCACCCCACCGCCGGCAGTCGCCGGCGTGTCACCGACCAACCACAGCCACCCGTGTCTAATACACTCACCGCATCGCGAGGTCCACGCACCTCACCAGCGCCTCGCCGTGCCCGTAACCTCGGGTCCATCTTCAGTCGGCGACCGCCAAGGTTATCTGGCGCCGGCCACCACCAGGCTCAACAGCCACCAAGCGCTGCGGCTTGTTCCCACTACCGTAGATGCCCTCCGCGCCATTTGGTGGAAGCCAAATGCACTCTCACCGCCGCATCGGCCTGCCGGCGGCTAAGCGCCGTGTTTGACCCTTGACTTTGACTAGGGTGGGCCAGTTGACTCCCAGTCTATGACAAGTGGGGCCCCCTTGCTAATTAACTCAGATTAGTTTTAACTAAATTTAATTAGTTTAATTAACTTGACATGCGGGACCCACTGGTCAGGTTGACCTGGGCGTCCCCTTGACCCTTGGCGTCATCGGCGCTTAACTAATTTCTGGATTTATTTTTATATAGAAAATTCAGAAATTTGCAAACTTCAAAAATCATAGAAATTAATCTGTAACTCCAAATGCAAAGATTTATATATGAATTTTGATCAGAAAAATTCAATCTATCCATTGGTAATGGTTTCATGCATGACAGAACAAGTTAACCTTGCTGTTTAACAAATAAATAATGCACTAATATGGCTATGTTAAATGAACTAAAATTTGAATCTTTGATTCAAATGAGTTCATTCCTTTATTCTAGCTTGCATTAGGCCAAACACATTCATATTGCCATGTCATAGCATGCATCATATTGTTGCATATCGTCATGTGTTGATTATGTTGGTGTGTCTTTAGTGGTAGGTTGCCTCCAGGATAACCCGAATATCCGTGTGAAGGCGTACCCTACTACCACTACATCGAGCAAGCAACCCATTGATCATTCGATACAAACCCATGATCTCGCTTGCTCTTGTTTCTGCATTAAGACAACGCGATTCAAACTGCTGTGTGTTGCGGTAGTTGAACCCACTTCCTTTGTGACTTCATTGCCACGATTAACTAGATGAAACCCACTAGCATGTGTAGGGTTGATTGAGCCATATTTGTGTTTCCTACCATGCTATGCTTGCTATGCTTAGAGTTGTGTCAAGTCGGGCTCATCGGGATGATGAACTAGAGTGAAAGGTTGTGTGCGATTAGAGTGAAGTGTTGAACACGATTTGGTAAAGGTATCGATGAGAGGCCATGTAGGAGTACATGGTGGGTTGTTTCATTGAGGCCGTCCTTAAGAACTGAGATATGTGTGTGTGATTTAAGACTCAGCTACTACCACATCGGGATCATAATTGACCCTCTCGACTTATTAACCACTCTTGTCCTCTTCAGGGAGTTGCAAAGTAGTTTACGGTGTTTGTAGCATCTTTGGGGGCATATGCGCTGACCTTAGGGTGGGCTGTGTTGCGGTAGGCACGTGGCGTGTACCGATTCGCCCGTTTGGTGTCTGGGAACCCTGCACACATCGTTCGGGGCCGTTAGTGGAAACCTCGGCGGACTCCTATGGATGGAACTGAATAGGCGATAAACACGGACTAGGGACTCGTGTGTTTAGTCGGTCAGTGGCCGACACCCTCTTGGGCTTCCGCTTGAAGGTTGCAGTACATGTCGTGAAGCGGCGATAAGTGGTGAGCGTGTGTGAAGAAGTACACCCTGCGGGTATGAAACTATTGAATAGCGCGCCTGATAAAGGACTAGTTGGTCACCTATCGGTTCATAGACAAGTAAATGGATACTACTAAAAGCCTCAAGATAAGTGTGAGTGCAGCGGATGGCCCTCTCGTGGGTTGGAGAGAGGATCCACGGTGGAGTATTGTGTTGGTGTTTAGTGGACTCGGTGTGCGACAAATGCTTTCAAGTGGTGTCACGTGGGATAAGCAGCCAAGTCAAAGCTGGCTTCTTTGCAATAACTCCACTACCTTCTTGAGAATGTGCATGTATAGTAGGATTACATTGTAAGACTTCTTGAGTACCTCGTACTCATGTTGCTTTAATTAATGTTTTGAGGCGAAAACACGCCCCTCCGATGGGTTCTAGGTAGACCTTGGCGTCGAGGTGACTAGCCACCCGGTGGTGGTCCAAGACTTGTGAAGGGCCGATGTAGATAGAAGGGCTTCGTCAAGCCTTCTTTCTTTTTAGTGTCGTACTCAGTCTAGTTTTCTTCCGCATGTGCTTGTATGTTTGTATGACTTGAGTGTGGGATCATGTGACCCTATCTGTATGAACATGTTATGTATGGCTCCTCGGAGCCTTTTAAATAAAGTACTTTGAGTTGTAGAGTTTTGTTGTGATGCCATGTTGTATGTACTCATATCGGGCAGATTGTGTGTATGATTGAAATGCTTGGTATGAGTGGGATCCGACAATCTAGTTGTTTATCCTTGGTAGCCTCTCATATGGGGAAATGTAGTCTAGTCCTTCTGGCGATAGTAGTCCGCTTCAGCCGGTTCACGAGTCACCTAGCCCGCACTCTTTCTGGACACTTGGCGGCATGTGTTTCGCCGTTCCTTTATGCATCCCTTGGAAATATCCGCGGTGACATCCGAGTCTGCCTAGCCTGCTACAGCCGGGTTACGGATCACATTAGCCAGTGCTACAGCCGATTCACGTTGATGACCGACATGTTGATGTGATTCATGTATACTGTCCCCATGGGTTAGTGCCGCTTTGGGTTCACAACTAGCCATGTCGGCCGGGTTCTCTGTCATGTGGATGCTAGCGACACTATCATATCGTGAGCCAAAAGGCGCCAAATGGTCCGGGCCATGGTAAGCGACACCGTGGGAATACCGTGCGTGAGGCTGCAAAGTGATATGAGGTGTTACGGCTGGATGGATGTGACTTGGAATCGGGGTCGACCTTGTACTCATACATGTTAAGCTTCGCTTGTGCCTTGACTTGTATGCTCTGTATGTTGGGTCATGAGACCCATGTTTGTAATATCTGCTCCTCGGGCCTAATGAATAAATACTTTGAGTCGTAGAGTTATGTTGTGATGCCATGTTGTATTTACATATCGAGCATATTGTGTGTATGTTTGAAATGCTTGGTATGTGTGGGATCCGACAATCTAGTTGTTTATCCTTGGCAGCCTTTCTTATGGGAAATGTAGTCTAGTGCTTCCTTGAGCCATAGTAGTCCGCTTCTGCCGTTCACGAGTCACCTTGCAGCACTCTTGCTCGGGACACTTGGTGGCGGCATGTGTTTCCTTCGTTCTGTATGCATCCCTTGGAAATGTCACTGGTGACATCCAGTCTGCCTAGCCTGCTACAGCCGGGTTCCAGTCTGTTAGCCTAGTGCTATAGCCAGTTCACAGCTGGCTGACCGACATGCTCGATGTGATTCATGTATCTGTCCCCATGGGTTAGTGCGCTTTGGGTTCCACGATAGCCATATGTCGGCCGGTTCTATCATATGGATGCTAGCGACACTATCATATCGTGAGCCAAAAGGCTGGTCGGGCCATGGTGGCGACACCCGTGGGAATACCGTCGTGAGGCCACAAAGTGATATGAGGTGTTACCGGCTAGATCGATGTGACTTGGAATCGGGTCCGACCTTTGTATCGACCTTTGTGCTGTGGGATTACCATGCCAA
>JAHIAM010013506.1:0-30294 GCA_021605205.1 Aegilops longissima
CCCAATTTGCGAAGCAGCATCCTCGAGCTCTTCCCGGCTTCAATTGTATTTTGGGGGCTTTTAAGCCAATGCCGAGCTGGCCCTTTGAGTTTGAGGGTAAGTATTTTATGGCGTGGAGATCGTCTCCTCTAGCCATGTGTATGTGGAGATGTAATCCTCAATCCAGACTCAGTGCATTGTTCCTTCGTATGCCTCTATGTTTACGGGTTTGAATCATTTGGAAATTCATGATCCGGCACCTCATCGGTGAAACATAGGGGATGTCTTGCGCCCTGTATTTGGGTGTGCCGTGATGTTGAATATTTGGCGTGTTGCATTGCTTTGAAAGCTTGCTTTCGGCCCATAAATGGACCTAAGCGGGCCATCCTTTTGATGTGAATCCTTATGCGGATCGCGTCCGGCTTGTGTCTGGCGCCCTTTGCGCTCTCTTTTTTGTAAGGGTCGTCCATCCGACGGGTGGCCTTCTTGCTTTTTGATTGTGGGGGCTCTAAGGCTTCCTCGAGGTCAGGCAGTAGCTTTCTTTGGGTAGCTCTTGTTGGCGTGTCGCCCGTGTTTATCTGCGGTGTTGAATACTTTGCTCCATCTGATCTGAGGTGCATCTTCGCTGTTTTGAGCTTCGCTTTTTTTTTCATCTCAGCAGCGATGGCGACGAGCCTTTTAAGGAAGTTATTTGCTCAACAATTTGTCGGCGTGAGATCCTCCGGACTGTTGTCTTCGTGGGGGACAGGTTGTTTATCAAGTTGTCTTGTTGAAATGATTGCTCGATAATGTTCATCGTCCACGGTTCGCCTGCTCTATGGCTGGGTCTCTTGTTGGCCGGGACTTGGTTCGGCGTTTACGTTGCCGTTTGGCTTCTTTTCGAGGTTTATCGCTTCGTAAGCGTCCGTTGTTCCTCGTCTTCATTTCAACTTTGTTGTATCCACGATGTATACATCATGGGATGAAGTGGTTATCCAGCATCCTATACCTTTGGTTCATGGTTTGTCTCCTACATACGTCGTCCATACCGTCGATGTCTTGAATCGAAATCGAGCCACGTCGTTAGTAAGCTTTCAGCAGTGGCTCTAAAGTGGGTGGTGGAGTGGGCGTTGAATTTCTTAGGTAAATCGCATCCCAACCTTCTGACCGTAGTGTCCGCCATGGCTCTCCGGATAAAGAAGAGACTTTAGTGAATTCGAGGATGTCGCCAAAGGAGAGTCTTTGAAAAGATGTCATGGCGATGAACTCCATGATGCGGCGCCCGTCGGATTCGATTGGCGAGAAGTAGCGGAGGTTGGAAGGGAGGAGTCGGCACCACAGGTCAAGGTCTTCATAAAGGACGGGGATGGAGTTCAGCTCAATGGCCGTAGAGATTGTAGCCCCGGCGGTGTCCAACCACCGTCCTCGATCGGGGAATCCGGCTCCGGATTAAGGTGGTCGGGCGGATCTTTGGTGCGGCCTCGAGGACCTTTGTTAGGCTCGAGCTAGATCATGCCGATCGAGGGCGAGTCGGCAGCTTGGCTGCGGCTGGAATCCAATCGAAGATCAAGTCTCGCGGATATCGGCCGTATAGTTCAAACTTCAAATCTGACCTGATGGCGGGCGTAGCTCGATCTACGCTCGGATGGCCATGAATTGGCCCGATGCAAAACCGCCGAATCACGAAGATCACGTCAGGGAGAAAAGTCTCACCCTACTGGACGGCGTCGTTGTTGATGATCGAAGGAGCCATCGGGCCTATAGGTGGCGACACGGAGGAACTCTCAATGAAAGCACCAATGTCGATTGTCAAAACCAGCGGATCTCGGGTAGGGGGTCGAACTGTGCGTCTAGGCGGATGGTAACGAGGAGACAAGGGACACGATGTTTTTACCCAGTTGGGCCCTCTCGATGGAGAGTAATACCCTACTCACCGCAGTTAATAATGATGATGATATAGATAGTACAAGAGTAGATCTACCACGAGATCAAGGAGGCTAAACCCTAGAAGCTAGCCTATGGTATGATTGTTGTTAGTCCTCTGGGACTAAAACCCTCGGTTTATATAGACTGCGGATGAGTTAGGGTTACCGCGAGTCGGTTACAGCGGTAGGAGATCTACATATCCGTGTCGTAAGCACGCCTTCACGCCAAGAAAGTCCCATCGGGACACGGAATGAAGTCTTCAATCTTGTATCTTCATAGTCTTGAGTCCGGTAGATGATAGTTCGACTATCAGACACCCTAGTCGAGGACTCCCTCGGAGGGATAAGAGCGAACACTTAGTTAGGCGTTAGGCGTAAATCTCGAGTCTGGCCGCGTTCCATGGGTTATTTCGAGTGCATTGTCGGATGCATTCTGCGTGGCGATCGCTCCTCCGGTGAAACTTTGTCAATGTGAGGACCTTCCCATTGGGTTTGAGCTTGTCCTTCTTCTTCTCCGGTGAGGCGTGAAACTGAGCTTCGCCAATATTATAAGTTTGGTACTCGCTTCTACTGCTTTGGTATCGTCGAGCCTGCTGTTGATAGAATCGCAGGCCGAGCTTTTCTTTGAGCTCCTCCTCGAGGCATCAAGTCATCCGCCGATCTAACTCGACTTCCTTCTCTTCGTACATGCGTCGGCGTGGCGAATCATGTATTATCCACGGGGTAAATCTTGCTTCAGCGCCGTACACCATAAAAATGGTGTATATCCGTTGGTGCAATTTAGCGTGGTCCATGACCCTAAATGCGGTCGGCTCCTCGACCCAGTCGTGTCGACTCTGTCAAGGATCGCACTAGTTTGGGTTTGATGCTTCGTGATGAGACGTTTGCCTGTTTGACCTGGCGTTTGTTTGGGGATGGTGGCAGGGCGTTGAGCTTAATGCCCATTTGCCGCGCAATTTTCACTTCATCGGTTGTGAAATTGGAGCCATTATCGGTGATAATCTTTATGGGGACACCCGTGTCGATGTCGACCCGGATATGAAGTCTATTACGGTGGGATTGGCCGTTTTATTGGTTGGCTTCTATCCATTTGGTGAACTTGTCCACCATGACCACAAAGTATTTTTCTTATGGCTTCCCCTTTAAGGGGTCCGACCATGTCTAGCCCCCAGACCATAAAAGGCGAGTTATGGGGATTGTTTGGAGAAGCGGTAGGGCATATGACTCTGATTGGCAAAGAGGCGGCAACCGGGCGGTGTTGGACCAGGTCATCTCATACCTGGTGATCGGCCAATAGAAGCCTGTATGGAAGGCTTTCTTTGACTAGTGCTCGAGCAGGCGTAGTATCGCGGTCGATCATGGATTTAACCAGAGCTGCCGCCCTTCCTCTTAGATGCATCTTTGAAGCACTCGATCGCACTTTTCTTGTAGAGTTCCCCTTCGCCGACTTTGTAAGCTTTAGGCGCCGGACGATGCGTGCTTCATTTTGGTCTTGAGGCTCGCCTGACTAGGTAGACCAAGAAAGGCTGGTCCATGGGCCGATTATAGCCATGATTTCGTGGGCGAAGATGTTGTTTGGTGGTGGAGCCTCGATTATGTCGATAGTTTGGAATGCAGGGGGTGTGTTGGAGCGTGCTAGTGTTGTTGCGGACTCCCCTTCTGGATGGCTTGAACAACCTTCGAGAATATGTTAGGGTGGGGCAGTCGCGTTTGCAGCGCCGATCAGGCGGGCGATCCGCCCGCTTGATTATTTCTTGAGCCACATGGTGGAATTGAGCCCCTCGAGCCGAGCTGACATTTGAGGGGCGGCATTACGGTGGCGCCATTTTGGATCCTTAGTCAAAGTCTCATTGATTTGTGATATTGCGAGTTTGAATCCGCGCTTCAACTTTGAATGCCCATAGAAGCGCCATCAGGAGACCGTGCTATGAGCCTCATATTGACCGCATTGTTGGAGTGCTGTATAATATTTGGAGGGCGTATTGGATCATGTCTCGGTGGGAGGCGTCGGACTACACCTGCTCCCAATCCGGCCAACATTTTGGAAACCGTCAAAGGTAGATCCGATTAAAATGCTGCGTCGTACTCTTTAGGGAGTTCGACTTGTCCATTCAGCGACAAAGTCAGCCCGTGCTGCGACGATAGCTGGCCGTGGTTATGTTATATCGAGCGGAAGAAACGAATGGCCCATTTAGCTTAATCCGACCCGTAGCATCACGGTTGTTGTTATGTCATTGAGTGGTACTTGAGGCCACATGTGTCGAACACTCTTGAAAGTAGTGTCATAGCTTAGGGATGCCATGAGGCCCGCGTATGCTATTTTTTGATAGTGCGGGTATCAGGATTTGCATGGTGAGGACCGTGGATCGTAATAAACCGGCTACGGGCGAAATTTGTATCGTCAACCTCTCGTTCGACGGCAGAAACTTCACGCTTACAACTTGATGTGTTGCGTCTATGTACAACAACATAGGTTCGTCGATATTTAGCCTTGTTAGGGACTGGATTATTGGACAATAAGGTCTTTATTTCATCCGGTCGGCGCGGGCTCATCGTCCACCGAAGTGTTGATGCGGTAAAGAGGTATGCCTTTTCTCTAACTTTGGAGATAAGCGGCTCAAAAGCGACCGCGCATCCGGCCAGTTTATGATGTGCTTGAGGTCTATTGGTATTAACTTCGTGAGCTTCAGTTTTGCGGATCGCTTCAATTCCTCTATTGGAAACAATGAAGCCAGGTTTCCCCGAGGGCCTTAGAATGCATTTTAAGGTTCAACTTGATGTCATTATGTCGGAGGTTATCGATGTAAGCCTCAAGTCATCTATTAGGGTTTCGGCGTGTTTGTTTTATGACCACGTCAATGTATACTCTTGTTTTGCCGATTTGCTTTTCGGGCATGTTTGAATCATCGTTGATGAGTTGCGCGGCATTTTTAGCCGAAAGGCATAGTGTTGAAGCAAAAAGGGCCATATGGCGTTATAAGCGTTGCAGCTTGGTGGCAGACTCTGCCATTTTATTTGATGGTATCGAGTATGCATCGAGGAAACCGTGATCGTGTCCTCTTTGTGGCATCGATGATTTGATCGATCGAGGAAAAGCATCTTTGGGGCAAGCCTTGAGGTCTTTAAAAGTTGACACATAAGCGCCAGATTTGTCCTTCTTTGGTACCATTACCAGATTGCCAGTAATCCGGATGCTTGATATCTCGATGAATCCGACCTCGGTAATTTGGCTAGCTCTTCCCCAACTTTCCGTTTGGGCTCAAAAAAACGCCTTAAGTCCTTAACGATTTGTATCCTTTTAGTATATTGAGGCTGTGTTACCAATCTGCATGGGATGGGATGTGTTATATGTCGATGGGTGCGGTAATGTCCCAATTCTCGCGTAAAGTCTCGCGATCACGGCGTCCGTGCGGAGCTCAAGCGTATCGATGGAAGCCCGTGGAGTCCGTTGGATGGACTTGGAATTTGACTTCTTCGTCTGCGAGTTTAAATAGAGGTGGACTTGGTGGCAGCCGAGTATCATATGTTATACGTTTGACCTAAGTGTTATTAGTTCTTGACCGCGGGCTTGGATAATGCTTCGAGGCTAGTGCCGTGGTCTTGTTTCTGCGAAGTGCGATGTGAATCACTAGTGAGGTGATGATTCCATTGGGTCCGGGCATTTAAGCTTATTACCCGTAATGGGTATAACGAAAGCTTGTAAGCGTCCCGCCCTAGAAAGAAGCGTGGTATCATTGCTAAAGGAGCCACTTGGAGATGTGATTTCTTCGGACCTATAATTCTCCGGGTGCGAATACCATCAGTGTGATTTTCCGCACATCAGCCTTCGACTAAGGATAATTCCCACGTGTGCGCTTTGTTCAACGGCTTTTATCAATTCCATTTTGTTGAGTGTTTCTAGATAGATCAAATTTAATCCGCTTCCGCCCGTCCATGAGTACTTTAAGGCAGCGCCGTCCGATTGGGCTAAGGACGGAGAAAGCGGCGGTGCCGGACAAACTTGAATCGAGGTTCATCAGCAGCATTGAAAGTTATAGCGATTAATAGTCCCATGGGTTTATTTTTTACCACAATTTAAAGTGACCGATGAGCTCGCTTTACCCTATTATTTGAAGTAAAGTCTCCGAAATTTGTTAGTACCGTATTGTGTTGATGGCGGGGATGTTGTTACGCTTTGGCTTGCAAGAAGGTCTCGCATACACTTTTTGCGACCTGCCGGTATACAATATGCCCCTAAGGCTATGAGTTGGCGTTATTAATGCGGAGTCTTGTGGGTTTACATGGCCCATTGAGCCATTCTTCCAACACGGTTCCCGCCCTAGGGTGGGATTTGGTTTCTTGGGGTTTGATGACCGACTTTCACGAGGATTCGCCCGTTTAGTTGGGACAAAGGTTTTGGCGGGCTGGACTATCCCAAAATTCTGTTTGGGTCTTCGGCGCTTTCCATCGCCTGATACCTTACAGTACTACGGTTGCCAGAGTCCGCAAAGTGTACTATGTCTGTGACCTATAGCATTAAGATTCCTTTGTTGGTGCAATTTTTGAGAAAAGTGAGCTCGATCCACTCTCGCGGCAGTCCTTGACCTTGTTTAGCACAAGGAGAATCGGCCCGATAGTGTCTTGTCTCACAGGGCTCTTGCACGATATGGGAGAGCGGTTTAAGTCGCGTGGTGGTGATAGTTGAATCCATATTCGATCGCTCTAGCACCCAGGGCATAGGAACTTCCGAGCCAGGCGGCTGGGATCAGTGTTGCTTAATTTCTCCATTAATGCCCGATTCTAAGTCCGGGATCGGGTCATGTATTCCCTTGGTAGGTGTCCAGCTCAAGGGCTGATAATCTGGACATTATTCATCCTCAGAATTGAGGGTAATCCGTGTATAGTTCCCCACTACCGCTATCTCATGGGTGGCGGCGAGTTTAATGTCCCTTTGGTGGGTTTAAGCCGATCGGGTCATAATGCGACTCCCAAAGCGTGATGCGATCCAAGAGCTCATTAAATGAGAGGCTCTTCGGATCCATCTGTTTGGCGGGATCCAGATTGTGTGAAGGTTATCGCGTGATTATTGAGAAGGCCATCGTCGAGTCAGGCCCGACCGCCCGATGGGGCAACCATGATAAACCAGCCAAAGTCGAGAGAGTTTGGCCTACAATAGCGCTCCCAGAGTAATGTCGTCCTTGACAAGCGCGAGCCATCGAGCCTTGCAGCGGCGACACGGAGGAACTCTCAATGAAAGCACCAATGTCGATTGTCAAAACCCGGCGGATCTCGGGTAGGGGTCGATCACCGTGATGCGTCTTAGGCCGATGGTAACAGGGAAGCAAGGGACACAATGTTTACAGAGTTGGGGCCTCTCGATGGGGTAAAACCCTACTTCATAGCTTGATTAATATTGAAGATATGAGTAGTACAGAGTAGATCTACCACGAGATCGTGAAGGTTAAACCCTAGAAGCTAGCCTATGATGGTATGATTGTAATTGTGATCGGCCTTCTGGGACCAACCTCTCCGGTTTATATAGACACGGAGAGGGCTAGGGGTTTACATGGAGTCGGTTACAAGGAAGGAAATATAATATCCGGATCGTAAGCTTGCCTTCCACGCCAGGAGAGTCCCATCCGGACACGGGGCGGAGTCTTGAGTCTTGTATCTTCACGCTTCAATAGTCCGGACGATGTATCAGATCCGGCTGTCGGATACCCCCTAATCCAGGACTCCTCGGTGCCCCTACCCCGAATATAAAGGAGTGGAGGAGGGAGGCCGACCCTCTCTATGGCGGCGAAGGGAGTCCTATTTATTCGGTGGGGTGAGTTTCCCCACCGCCCGCCCTAGAGTCTCAACACTCATCGGACCGCATGCATCGGTATGTATTATTTCCAACAAGTTTGTTGTTCGCTCCATTGTTAGGAGGGCGAGTCTTAGTCATCTTTCCCATGAGGCATGGTTCACAAGCATCAAGTGATTCAAAAGCCCATCAACATGGAGTTTTCTTCATGCAGCTTTACACCAATATGACCCTAAACAACGATTACCACAAATAAGTTGCACTATCATTATTAAACTTATATTTTTTGGCTTCAATACTATGAATATGTGTGTCACTACTATCGAGATTTAGTAAAATAGACCACTCATCAAGGTGCGTGACCATAAAAGTGTTGGGGAGCGTTGCATAAAATAAAAAATTTCCTCGTTCACCAAGATCCATCTATGAGTTCATCTAGCAGTGAGAGAGATGCATCTACATACCCTTTGTAGATCGGCGTGCGGAAGCGTTCAAGAGAGCGGGGTTGAGGAGTCGTTCTTGTCGTGATCCAAATCACCGGAGATCCTGCGCGCGAGCAGACGGCACCTCGCGTTCAACACACATCACGGTCAGCGTGGCGTCTCCTCCGTGTTGATCCAGCAAGGGAAGGAGAGGTTTATGAAGATCGGCCTGGCAGTGTGGTGGTGAATGCAGCGATCCTGCGGCGGGCTTCGTTCGAGCTTCTGCGAGAGGGAGAGGTGTGGCGAGGGAAGGGAGGCGCCAAGATGCAGGGTTGGCTGCCTCCCTCCCCCTATATAGGCCCTGAGCAGCGACCTCTAGAACCCATCTAGATGGGGACGAGGAGGCTTGCCCCAAGGCAAGTGTGCGCCCTCCGCTAGGGTTTCAACCCTAGGCGCGGGGGCAAGTGAGGCGCACCAGCCCACCGAGGCTGGTTCCTCCCACTTCAGCCCACAGGGGCCCTCCGGGATAGGTGGCCCCACCGGTGGACCCAGGACCCTTGTGGTCCGGTACAATACCTGATAACCCGAAATTCTCCCGATGGCGAAATAGCACTTCCTATATATAATTCTTTACCTCCGGACCATTCAGAACTCCTGCGTGACGTCCGGGATCTCATCAAGGACTCGAACAACATTCGGTTTGCTGCATACTCATATTCGCTACAACCCTAAGCGTCACCGAACCTTAAGTGTGTAGACCCTCACGGGTTCGGAGACACGTGAACATGGAGGAGGCGGCTCTCGGTCAATAACAAACAGTGGGATCTGGATACCCATGTTGGCTCCCATGCTCTCGATGATCTCATCGGATGAACCACGATGTCGAGGATTCAAGCAACCCGTATACAATTCCCTTTGTCACTCGGTATGTTACTTGCCGAGATTCGATGTCGGTATCCCAATACCTCGTTCAATCTCGTTACCGGCAAGTCACTTTACTAGATACCGTAGTACATGATCCGTGACCAGACACTTGGTCACTTTGAGCTCATTATGATGATGCACTACGAGTGGGCCGCGATACCTCTCATGTATGAGATGACAAATCCGATCTCGATCCGTGTCAACCAGCAGAGACACTTTGGAGATACTGAGTGCACCTTTATAGTCACCTAGTTACGTTGTGACGTTTGGTACACCAAGCACTCCTCCGGTATCCGGGAGTTACGATCTCATGGTCTAAAGAGATACTTGACATTGGAAAAGCTCTGTAAAGCGAACTACGATCTTGTGCTATGCTTAGGATTGGGTCTTGTCCATCACATCATTCTCTAATGGCGTGATCCGTTATCAACAACATCCAATGTCCATAGTCGGGAAACCATGGCTATCTATTGATCAACGAGCTAGTCAACTAGAGGCTCACTAGGGACATGTTGTGGTCTAAGTATTCACCGTGTATTACGATTTCCGGATAATACAATTATAGCATGAATAAAGACAATTATCACGAACAAGGAAATATAATAATAATACTTTTATTATTGCCTCTAGGGCATATTTCCACAGTCTCCACTGCACTAGAGTCAATAATCTAGATTACATTGTGATGAATCGAACACCCATAGAGTTACGGTGTTGATCATGTTTTGCTTTCATGGAAGAGGTTTAGTCAGCGGATCTGCGACATTGAGATCCGTATGCACTTTGCAAATTTCTATGTCTCCATCTTGAACATTTTCACGAATGGATTTGAGCGGCGCTTGATGTGCTGGTCTTCTTGTGAAACACTGGCTCCTTGGCAAAGTGCAATAGCTCGGTGTTGTCACATAAGAGTTTGATCGGCCCGGCGCATTGGGTATGACTCCTAGGTCGGTGATGAACTCCTTCACCCAAATTGCTTCATGCGCTGCCTCCGGGCTGCCATGTACTCCGCTTCACACATAGATCCATACGGCCTTTCTGCTTTTGCTGCAGCTTCACTGCTCCACCATTCAACATATACATTATCCGGTTTGTGACTTAGAGTCATCCGGATCTGTGTCGAAAGCTAGCGTCGATCGTAACCCTTCACGATGAGCTCTCGTCACCTCCATAAGCGAGAAACATGTCCTTAGTCCTTTTCGGTGCTTCAGGATATTCTTGACCGCTGTCCGGTGTTCCTTGCGGGATTACTTTGGTACCTTCCTACCAAACTTACGGCAAGGTTTACATCAGTCTGCAGTACACAGCATGGCATACATAATAGAACCTATGGCTGATGCATAGGGATGATGACACTCATCTCTTCTATCTCTACGCCGTGGTGGGTTGGTAGGCTCAATTTCACACTG
Organism: Aegilops longissima; assembly: GCA_021605205.1. Lineage (NCBI taxonomy): Eukaryota > Viridiplantae > Streptophyta > Magnoliopsida > Poales > Poaceae > Aegilops > Aegilops longissima. The sequence continues at coordinate 10,424 of JAHIAM010013506.1, forward strand.
CATCTACAGGCAAGAACCCTTTCTTGGACTGATCCATTTTGAACTTCTTCAATATCTTTTCAAGGTATGTGCTTTGTAGAAAGACCTATGAGGCGTCTCGATCTATCTCTATAGATCTTGATGCCTAATATATAGCAACTTCTCCAAGGTCCTTCATTGAAAAACTTTTATTCAAGTAGGCCTTAATGCTGTCAAGAGTTCTATATCATTTCCCATCAAAAGTATGTCATCTACATATAATATGAGAAATGCTTTCTGAGCTCCACTCACTTTCTTATGTATGGGCTTCTCCATAAATGCATAAACCCTAAACGCTTTGATCATCTCATCAAGCGAATGTTCTAACTCGAGATGCTTGCACCAGCCCATAAATGGATCGCTGGAGCTTGCATACCTTATTAACATTCTTAGGGTCGACAAAACCTTCGGCTGCATCATATAGTTCTTCCTTAAGATATCCATTAAGGAATGCCGTTTTACGTCCATTTCCATACTATCATAATCATAGTATCGGCAATTGCTAACATGATTAGACGAACTTTAACCTTCTAGGGAGAAAATCTCATCGTAGTCAACCCTTGAACTTGCCGATAACCTTTAGCGACAAGTCGAGCTTTATAGATGGTAACATTACCATCGCGTCCGTCTTCTTCTTAAAGATCCATTTGTTTTCTATCGCTGCGCCGATCGCGGACGAAGTCATCAAAGTCCATACTTTGTTTTCATACATGGATCCTATCTCGGATTGCATGGCTTCAAGCCATTTGTTGGAATCTGGGCCGCCATCGCTTCTTCATAGTTCGAAGGTTCACCGTTGTCTAACAACATGATTTCCGGGACAGGGTTGCCATACCACTCTCGGTGTGGAGCGTGTCCTCGTGGACCTCTGAGTTTAGTAGTAACTTGATCCGAAGTACCTTGATCATCATCATTAATTTCCTCTTGATCGGTGTAGGCACCACGGGAACATTTTCTGAGCTGCACTACTTTCCGGTTCAAGAGGTAGTACTTCATCAAGTTCTACTTTCCTCCACTTACTCCTTCGAGAAAACTCCTTTTCAAGGAAGGATCCGTTCTTGGCAACAAAGATCTTGCCTTCGGATCTAAGGTAGAAGGTATACATAATGGATTCCTTAGGGTATCCTATGAAGCGCATTTTCCGACTTGGGTTCGAGCTTTTCAGGTTGAAGTTTCTTGACATAAGCATCGCATCCCCAAACTTTTAGAAGCGATAGCTTAGGTTTCTTCCCAAACCATAATTCATACGGTGTCGTCTCAGCGGTTTAGGCGGTGCCCTATTTAAAGTGAATGTAGCATGTCTAGGCGTATCCCCAAAATGATAGCGGTAAATCGGTAAGAGACATCATAGATCGCACCATATCCAATAGAGTGCGATTCGACGTTCGGACACCTTTATTACGTTGAGGTGTTCGGTGACGTGAGTTGTGAACGATTCCACATTTCCTTAAGTGTGTACCAAATTCGTGACTCAAATATTCTCCTCCCGATATGATCGTAAGAACTTTATTTTTCGGTCACGTTGATTCTCTACCTCATTCTGAAATTCCTTGAACTTTTCAAAGGTCTCGGACTTGTGTTTCATCAAGTAGACATACCCATATCTACTCAAGTCATCGGTGAGAGTGAGAACATAACGATATCCTCCATGAGCCTCAACGCTCATTGGACCTTTTACATCGGTATGTATGATTTCCAATAAGTTGGTTGCTCCGCTCCATTGTTCCGAGAGCGGAGTCTTGGTCATTTGCCCATGAGGCATGGTTACGCATGTGTCAAATGATTCATAATCGATAGATTCTAAAGTCCATCGAATGGAGCTTCTTCTTAAACTTGACACCAATGTGACCAAGGCGGTAGTGCCACAAGTATGTGGGACTATCGTTATCAACTTTACATCTTTTGGTATTCACACTATGAATATGTGTAATATTACGTTAGAGATTCATTAGAATAAACCATTGACCATCGAACATGACCATAAAACATATCTCTCATATAAATAGAACAACCATTACTCGGTTTAAATGAGTAGCCATCTCGCATTAAGCGAGATCACGATACAATGTTCATGCTCAAACTTGGCACTAAATAACAATTATTGAGGTTTAAAACTAATCCCGTAGTTAAATGTAGAGTAGCGTGCCGGCGGCGATCACATCGACCTTGGAACCATTCCCGAAGCGCGCCGTCACCTCGTCGTCGGCCGATCTTCGTTTATTCCGCAGCTCCTCTTTGTGAGTTACAAATATGAAGCAGCGGCACGGTATCAAATACCGGGGAGTTACTACAGTCTTGGTAAGGTACACATCAATTACATGTATATCAAATATACCTTTAGTGTTGCGGCCTTCTTATGCGCTAAGTATTTGGGGCAGTTCGCTTCGATGACCCTTCCCTTTGCAATAAAAACACTCTGTCTCAGGCTTGGGTCCATTCTTTGACTTCTTCCCGGCAACTGGCTTACCGGGCGCGGCAACATCTTTGCCGTCCTTCTTGAAGTTCTTCTTACCCTTGCCCTTCTTGAACTTAGTGGTTTTATTAACCATCAACACTTGATGTTCTTTCTTGATTTCTACCTCAGCTGACTTCAGCATTGAAAATACTTCAGGAATAGTTTTCACCATCCCCTGCATATTGTAGTTCATCACAAAGCTCTTGTAGCTCGGTGGGGCGGTTGAAGGATTCTGTCAATGACCGCCTCGTCAGGAGGTTAATGTCCAGTACAGAGACGGTGGTTGTGTAACCTAGACATTTTGAGTATGTGCTCCTTGTGAACTATTTTCCTCCATCTTACAACTATAGAATTTGTCAGAACTTCATATCTCTTGACCGGGCATGAGCTTGGAAAACCATTTTCAGCTCTCTCGAACATCTCATATGCTCCGTGTTGCTCAAAGCGCTTTTGGAGCCCGGTTCTAAGCTGTAAAGCATGCCTTGCTGAATGAGGATTAATCATCGGCCGCGAGGCGCCAAGCATTCATAATGTCTTGGTTCCTGCAGGATAGGTGCTTCACCTAAGCGGTGCTTCTAGGACATATTGTTTCTTGGCTGCTATGAGGATGATCCTCGGGTTAGGACCCGATCCGAATAGTTCTTGCCATCGCCTTTCAACTTGGTTTTCTCTAGGAATGCGTTGAAATTCATGGTGACATGGCGTTGGCCATTTGATCTACAAGACATTTTGCAAAGATTTTAGACTAATGTTCATGATAATTAAGTTCATCTAATCAAATTATTTAATGAACTCCCTCCAGATTGACATCCTCTAGTCATCTAAGTGTTACATGATCTGAGTCGACTAGGCGGTGTCCAGATCATCACGCATGAAGACGGACTAGTCATCGTCGATGAACATCTCCATGTTGATCGTATCTTCCATCGACTCATGTTCGACCTTTCGGTCTCTTGTGATCCGAGGCCATATACTGTACTGTACTAGGCTCGTCAAGTTAACCCTAAGTGTTTTGCATGTGTAAAACCGTCTTACACCGTTGTATGTGAGCGTGAGGATCTATCACACCCGATCATCACGTGGTGCTTAGAAGCGACGAACTTTAACAGCGGTTGCATAGTTAGGGGAACACTTTCTTGAAATTATTATAAGGGATCATCTTATTTACTACCGCCATTCTAAGTAAATAAGATGCATAAAACTATAATAAACATCACATGCAATTATATAAAGTAGTGATATGATGGCCAATATCATATAGCTCCTTTGATCTTCATCTTGGGGCTCCATGATCATCTTGTCACCGACGCATGACACCATGATCTCCATCATCATGATCTCCATCATCGTGTCTCCATGAAGTTGCTGCGCCAACTATTACTTCTACTACTATGGCTAACACGTTTAGCAATAAAGTAAAGTAATTTACATGGCGTTGAATCAATGACACATGAGGTCATACAATAATTAAGACAACTCCTATGGCTCCTGCGATTGTCATACTCATCGACATGCAAGTTGTGATTCCTATTACAAGAACATGATCTCATACATCACAATATATCATTCATCATCCATCACAACTTGGCCATATATCACATCACATGTCAATTGCTGCAAAAAACAAGTTAGACGTCCTCTAATTGTTGTTGCATCTTTTACGTGGCTGCAATTGGGTTCTAGCAAGAAAGTTTTCTTACCTACGAATAACCACAACATGATTTGTCAACTTCTATTTACCCTTCATAAGGACCCTTTTAAGTCGAATCCGCTCCAACTAAAGTGGGAGAGGCAGGACACCGCTAGCCACCTTATGCAACTAGTGCATGTCGATTGGTGGAACTTGTCTCACGTGGCGTCGTGTAAGGTCGGTCCGGCAGCTTCATCCCACAATACGCTGAAGCAAAATAAGACTAGTAGCGGCAAGAAAGTTGACAACATTTCGCCCACAACAAATTGTGTTCTACTCGTGTAAAAAGAACTACGCATAGACCTAGCTCATGATGCCACTGTTGGAGAGCGTTGCATAAAAAAAAAAATTCCTCATTCACCAAGATCCATCTATGAGTTCATCTACAACAGTGAGAAGATGCATCTACATACCCTTTGTAGATCCGCGTGCGCGAGCGTTCAAGAGCGAGGTTGAGGAGATCGTTCTCTTCGTGATCCAAATCACCGGAGATCCTAGCGCCGAGCAGGACGGCACCTCCGCGTTCAACACCGTGCGGTCAGTCGTGGCGTCTCCTCCGTCTTGATCCAGCAAGGGGAAGGAGGTTGATGAAGATCGGCTCCGACGCGACGGCGTGGTGGTGGATGCGGCGATCCCCATGGCGAGGGTTCGCCGGAGCTTCTGCGAGAAGAGAGTGTGGAGAGGGGAGAGGCGCAGATGCGGTTCGGCTGCCTCCCTCCCATATAGGCCCCTAGGGCCTCAGAACCATCTAGATGGGGCGCCGACCAGGGGAAGGCTTGCCCTAAGGCAGAGTGGGCGCCCCCCTAGGGTTTCAACCCTAGGCGCGAGGCAAGTGAAGCGCTTTCCAGCCCACGGGGCGGATTCCCTCCACTTCAGCCGGGGGCCCTCCGGGATAGGTGGCCCCCACCGGTGGAGCCCGGGACCCTTCCGGTGGTCCGTACAATACCGATAACCCCGAAATTCTCCCGATGGCGAAATAGCACTTCCTATATATAATTCTTTACCTCCATACCATTACGGAACTCCTCGTGGCGTCAGGGATCTCATCCGGGACTCGGATAACATTCGGTTTGCTGCATACTCATATTCATACAACCCTAAGCGTCCGCTGAACCTTAAGTGTATGGACCCTACGGGTTCGGAGACACGTGAACATGGCGAGGCGGCTCTCGGTCAATAACCAACAGCGGGATCTGGATACCCATGTTGGCTCCCACATGCTCCTCGATGATCTCATCGGATGAACCACAATGTCGAGATTCAAGCAACCCGTATACAATTCCTTTGTCGATCTTGTATGTTACTTGCGAGAGATTGATCGTCGGTATCCCAATACCTTGTTCAATCTCGTTACGGTAAGTCACTTTACCAATACCGTAATGCATGATCCGTGACGGAACACTTGGTCACTTTGAGCTCATTATGATGATGCACTACCGAGTGGGCGGTGATACCTCTCCATAATCTGGGGTGACAAATCCGATCTCGATCCGTGTCAAGCTTGAACACTTTTCGGAGATACATGTAGTGCACCTTTATAGTCACCCGATTCGTTGTGACGTTTGGTACACCAAAGCTCTCCTCCGGTATCCGGGAGTTACGCGATCTCATGGTCTAAGGAAGAGATACTTGACATTGGAAAAGCTCTAGCAAAGCGAACTACGATCTTGTGCTATGCTTAGGATTGGGTCTTGTCCATCACATCATTCTCCTAATGATGTGATCCGTTATCAACGACATCCAATGTCCATAGTCGGAAACCATGACTATCTATTGATCAACGAGCTAGTCAACTAGAGGCTCACTAGGGACATGTTGTGGTCTAAGTATTCACTGCGTTATTACGATTTCCGGATAATACAATTATAGCATGAATAAAAGACAATTATCACGAACAAGGAAATATAATAATAATCCTTTTATTATTGCCTCTAGGGCATATTTCCAACAAAAGATATTACTCATATAAATAGAGCGACCATTATTCTCTGATTTAAATGAATAACCGTCTCACATCAAACAAGATCCAGATATAATGTTCATGCAGCACCTTGCAAATAACAATTATTCAGGTCTAAAACTAATCCGAAGATAAATGGAGTGTGTGATGGTGATTTGATCAACCTTGGAATCACTTCAACACACATCATCACCTCGCATATAACAAGTCTCCGTTTATTTTGCAACTCCGTTTTGAGTTACTACTCTTAGCAATTGAACCGATTATCAAATACCGAGGGGTTGCTACAAACACTAGTAAAGTGCACATCAATAACATGTATGTACAATATACCTTTGTTCAATTTGCCATCCTTCTTATCCGCCAAGTATCTAGGGCAGTTCACTTCTAGTGACCATTTTCTTTTGGTAGAAGCACTCAGTTCGAGGGCTTGGGTCTAGCTTTGGGCTTCTTCATGGGAGTGGCAACTTGCTTGCCATTTTTCTTGAAGTTCCTTTCTTTCCCTTGCCCTTTTACTTGAAACTCACGGTCTTGTCAACCATCAACCTTTGGATGCTTTTTATTGATTTCTACCTTTGCCGATTTCAGCATCATGAAAAGCTTGGGAATCGTTTCGTTATCCTTGCATATTATAGTTCATCCACGGAGTTCTAGTAACTTGGTGATAGTGACTAGAAGAACTCTGTCAATCACTATCTTATCGGAAGATTAACTCCCACTTGATCCAAGCGATTGTAGTATCGAAACATTACGAGCACATGCTCACTAGTTGAGCTATTCTCCTCCATCTTGTAGGCTAAGTAATTTGTCAAAGGTCTCATACCTCTCGACTTCGGGCATGAGTCTGATCACAATTCAGTTCTTGGAACATCTCATATGCTACTGTGGTGTTCAAAACGTTTTGAAATCCGGTTCTAAGCCATAAAAAGCATGGTGCACTAAACTATCAAGTAGTCATCATACCGAGCTTTGTCAAACGTTCATAACATCTGTATCTGCTCCTACAATAGGTCTGTCACCTAGCGGTGCATCAAGTACATAATTCTTTTGTGCAGCAATGAGGATAATCCTCTAATCACGGATCAAGTCCGCATCATTGCTACTATCATCTTTCAACTTATTTTTCTCTAGGAACATATAAAAAATAAACGGGGAGCTACATCGTGAGCTATTGATCTACAACATAGTTATGCAAATACTATCAAGACTAAATTCATGATAAATTAAGGTTCAATTAATCATGCTCCCACTAGATAGACATCCCTCTAATCATCTAAGTGATCCACGTGATCCATATCAACTAAATCATGTCCGATCATCACGTGATATGGAGTAGCTTTCAATGGTGAAAATCACTATGTTGATCATATCTACTATATGATTCACATTTCGACGCTTCGGTCTCGGTGTTCCAAGGCCATATCTGCATATTTTAGGCTCGTCAAGTTTAAGCGGTATTATGCGTGTGCAAAACTGGCTTGCACCGGTTGTATGTGAGCGAAGAGCTTATCACACCGATCATCACGTGGTGTCTCGGCACTGAAGAAGATCGTCATAGCGGTGCATACTCGGGGAGAAACTTATACCTTGAAATTTTAGTAAGGGATCATCTTATAAAGCTACAGCGTGAATGCACAAAGATAAACATCATATGCAATCAAAATATATGACATGATATGGCCATCATCATCTTATACCTTTGATCTCCATCTCCATAGTACCGTCATGATCTCCATCGTCACCGGCATGACACCATGATGTCCATCATCTTGATCTCTATCAACGTGTCATCGGATGGTGCGTCTAGCCAACTATTGCCTTTTGCCACTATTGCTATTGCATAGTGATAAAAAGTAAAACAATTACATGGCGCTAGCGTATTTATGCAAATAAAGAGACAACCATAAGGCTCACTGCGGATTGCGATAACTTTACAAAACATGATCATCTCATATAACAATTTATATCTCATCACGTCTTGACCATATCACATCACAACATGCCTGCAAAAACAAGTTAGGCGTCCTCTACTTTGTTGTTGCAAGTTTTACGTGGCTACTACGGGCTTCTAGCAAAAACCGTTCTTACCTACGTATCAAAACCACAGCGATTTTTTGTCAAGTGTGATGTTTTAACCTTCAACAAGGACCCGGTAGTAGTAAAACTTCGATTCAACTAAAGTTGGAGAAAGCTGACACCCGCTAGCCACACATGTAATGCTTGAAGCGCGTCGGTGAACAGATCTCATGAGCGTGGTCATGTAATGTCGGTCTGGGCTGCTTCATCCAACAATCTTGATCGTCTCCAACATATCTATAAATTTTGATTGCTCCATGCTATATTATCTATTGTTTTGGACTATATTGGGCTTTATTTTCCACTTTTATATTACTTTTGGGACTAACCTATTAGCGGAGGCCCAACGAGGTACTATTTTTTGCCTATTTGAGTGTTTGAAGAAATGGAATATCAAGCAGTCGAAACAGAATGAAATCTTGGGAACGTTATTTTCTCATCGAGATAAGATCCGGAGACTTGGGCCCTCGGTCAAGAAAAGGAGGGCGCCACGAGGTGGGCGCTAGAGCCAGCATACAACCGTGGGCCCCAGCTCTACAGATGTACTCCTTCCTCCTATATATACCTCATTACCCCCAGCGGATCGAGATCTGGGCCAAAAACCTAATTCCACCGCAACTTTCTACGTATCCACGAGATCCCATCTTGGGGCACATTAGGAGCTCCGCGGAAGGGGAATCCACCACGGAGGGCTTCTACATCATCATCATAGCCTCTCCGAGGTAAGTGTGAGTGGTTTACTTCAGACCTTGGGTCCATAGTTAGTAGCTAGATGGCTTCTTCTCTCTTTTGGATCTCAATACAATGTTCTCCCCCTAGTGGAGATCTATTCGATGTAATCTTCTTTTTGCGATTGTGTTTGTTGAGACCGATGAATTGTGGGTTTATGACCAAGATTATCTATGAGCAATATTTGAATCTTCTCTGAATTCTTTTATGTATGATTGGTTATCTTTGCAAGTCTCTTGAATTATCTGTTGGTTTGGCCAACTAGATTGGTAGTTTTTGCAATGGGAGAAGTGCTTAGCTTTGGGTTCAATCTTGGAGTGTCCTTTCCGAGTGACAATAAGGGCGAGAGAGCACGTATTGTATTATTACCATCGAGGATAACAAGATGGGGTATTTATCATATTGCATGAATTTATTCCTCTACATCATGTCATCTTGCTTAGGCGTTACTCATTTCATTAACTTAATACTCTAGATGCATGCTAGATAGCGGTTGATGAGTGGAGTAATAGTAGTAGATCTGAGGCGAGTCGGTCTACTTGTCTCGGACGTGATGCCTATATACATGATCATACCTGAATACTCTCATAACTATGCTCAATTATGTCAATTGCTCAACGATGAATTTCGTTCACCCACGGTAAAATACTTATGCTCTTGAGAGAAGCCACTAGTGAAATCTATGGCCCCGGGTCTATTCTCATCATATTAATCTTCCTCGCTTTATTATTGCTTTACTTTCTACTTTGCCTTTTATTTTACTTTGCATCTTTATACCAAAAATACCAAAAATATTATCTATCATCTCCATCAGATCTCACTCTCGTAAGTACCGTGAAGGATTGACAATCCCTATTACGCGTTAGTTGCGAGGAGTTATTCTTTATTATATGAGTGCGAGGGAATCGCGTGTGGCCTCCCTCTTTGATTGATACCTTGGTTCTAAAGCGGAGGGAAATACTTACGCTACTCTCTTGCATCATCCTCTCCTCTTGGGAAAACCAAGCATAAGCTCAAGGCGTAGCAAGAAGGATTTACGGCACCGTTGCGAGGAAGTCTACATAAAAGTCAACATACCAAGTACCCATCACAATCCCTTACCCTCGCATTACATTTTTGCCATTTCCTCTCGTTTCCTCTCCTCACTTCACCCTTGCCGTTTTATTACGCCCTCTCTTTTCGTTTGCCTTTTTCTCGTTAAGCTTGTTTGCTCGTGTGATGGATTGCTTGCTTGTCACTATGGCTCAAGATAATACCAAATTGTGTGACTTTACCAATACCAACAATAATGGTTTCCTTAGCACTCCGATTTCTCCACTTGCCAATCTTGAATCTTGTGAAATCAATCTGCTTTATTGAATCTCGTTATGAAAGATCAATTCGCCGGCCTTCCTAGTGAAGATGCCGCTACTCATCTAAATAGCTTCATGGATTTATGTGATATGCAAAAGAAGAAAGATGTTGACAATGATGTTGTTAAATTGAAGCTATTTCTTTTTCTCTTAGAGATCGTGCTAAAGCTTGGTTTTCGTCTTTGCCTAAAATAGTATTGATTCTTGGAATAAGTGCAAAAGATGCTTTTATCTCTAAGTATTTTCCTCCCGCTAAGATCATCTCCCTTAGAAAGCGACATTATGAATTTTAAGCAACTTGATCATTGAACATGTTACACAAGCTTAGGAAAGGATGAAATTAATGTCGTAATTGCCCTACTCATGGTTTAAATTTGTGGATGATTATACATAATTTTATGCGGATTGAATTTTCTTCTAGAAACCTTTTAGATTAGACATGAGAGGCACTTTATGGAAATCACTTTAGGAGATGCTACTAAACTCCTAGATAATATTATGGTTAATTATTCTCAATGGCATCTTGAAAGATCTACTAATAAAAAAGTGCATCACGATAGAAGAAATTAATGTTTTGAGTGGAAAGATGGATGAACTTATGAAATTATTTGCTAATAAGAGTATTTCTTGATCCTAATTATATGCCTTTGTCCACTTTGATTGAGAATAATAATGAATCTATGGATGTGAATTTTGTTGGTAGGAACAATTTTGGTAACAATGTGTATAGAGGAAACTTCAATCCTAGGACTTATCCTAGTAATTCCTCTAATAATTATGGAAATTCCTACAACAATTCTTATGGAAATTTTAATAAGATGCCCTCTGAATTTGAGACTAGTGTTAAAGAGTTTATGAATTCTCAAAAGAATTTTAATGCTTTGCTTGAAGAGAAATTGCTTAAGGTTGATGAATTGGCTAGGAACATTGATAAATTTATCTTGATGTTGATTCTTTAAAGCTTAGATCTATTCCTCCTAAGCATGATATCAATGAGTCTCTCAAAGCCATGAGAATTTCCATTGATGAGTGCAAGGAAAGAACACGCTAGAGATCGTGCTATGAAAGATGCCTTTATTAAAGCATGTTCTTCGGTTCCATGAAAATCAAGATGAAGATCTAAAAGTTATTGATGTGTCCCCTATCAAATCCTTGTTTGTAATATGAATCTTGATAATGATTAGATTTAATATGAGACACCTTTACCTAGAAGGCGTTCTAAAAATTCGGAGCTTTTAGATTATGATGCTAAAATTGATAAAAGTGGGATTGAAAGTAAAACCTTAGATGTTGCTAAACCCGCTATTTTGGATTTCAAGGAATTTAATTATGAAAGTTGCTATTTAATTGATTGTATTTCCTTGTTACAATCCGTGCTAAATTCTCCGCATGCTTATAGTCAAAATAAAGCGTTTACCAAACATATCGTTGATGCCTTGATGCAATCTTATGAGGAAAAACTTGAGTTGGAAGTCTCCATCCTAGAAACTTTATGATGAGTGGGAACCAACTATTAAAATTAAGATTAAGGATCATGAATTTTATGCTTTATGTGATTTGGGTGCTAGTGTTTCCACTATTCCCGAACTTTGTGTGATTTGCTAGATTTCCGTGATTTTGATGATTGCTCTCTAAACTTGCACCTTCTTGTTCCACTATTAAGAAACCTATGGGAAGAATTAATGATGTTCTTATTGTTGCAAATAGGAATTATGTGCCTGTAGACTTTATCGTCCTTGATATATATTGCAATCCTTCATGTCCTATTATTCTTGGTAGACTTTTCCTTAGAGCGATTGGTGCAATTATTGATATGAAGGAAGAATATTAGATTCCAATTCCCATTAAAGAAAGGCATGAAACACTTCCCTAGGAAGAATATAAAATTACCATATGAATCTATTATGAGAGCCACCTATGGATTGCCCACTAAAGATGGCAATACCTAGATCTATCCTTGCTTTTATGCCTACCTAGAGGCGTTAAGCGATAAGCGCTTGTTGGGAGGCAACCCAATTTTATTTTTTGTTTTTTGTTTTTGTTTCTGTTTAGGAATAAATAATACATCTACCTTCTGTTTAGATGTGGTTTTATGTTTTAATTAGTGTTTGTGCCAAGTTAAACCTATAGGATCTTCTTGTATAATAGTTATTTGATCTTGCTGTAATTTTCAGAAACTTTCTGTTCACGAAAATAATTGCTAAATCACCAGAACGTGATAAAATAGTGATTCCAATTGCTGCTGATCAATAAACAAATTGCCTAAGTCTTCCTATTTTGGCTGAAGTTTTGGAGTTACCTAAGTTTTGCGTTAGTTACAGATTATTACACACTGTTCTGTTTTTGACAGATTCTGTTTTTAGTTGTGTTGTTTGCTTATTTTGATGAATCTATGGCTAGTAAAATAGTTTATAATCCATAGAAAGTTTGAATACAGTAGGTTTAAAACAAAAACAAATAAAGAATGAGTTCATTGCAGTACCTTGAAGTGGTCTTTTGTTTTCTTTAAGCTAGCAGACTTACGAGATTTCTGTTGAGTTTTGTGTTGTGAAGTTTTCACGTTTGGGTGAAATCTTTTGATGGATTATGGAACAAGAGTGGCAAGAGCCTAAGATTGGGGATTCCCATAGAAACCCCAAGATAATCAAGGACAACAAAATGTAAAAGCTTGGGGATGCCGGAGGCATCCCCTCTTTAAATCCACTTCCATCAGTAAATTTGCTTGGAGCTATATTTTTATTCACTACATGATATGTGTTTTTGCTTGGGCGTCTTGTATTATTTGCGTCTTTGCTTGTTAGTTTACAATCATCCTTGCTGTACACACCTTTTGAAGAGAGCCATACATGAATTGTAATTTGTTAGAATACTCTATGTGCTTCACTTATATCTTTTGAGCTTTATAGTTTTGCTCTATATGCTTCACTTATATCTTTTGAGCTTTATAGTTTAGCTCTAGTACTTCACTTATATCTTTTGAGACGCAATTGGTGGATTTGTTTATAGAAACCTTTGATCTCTCATGCTTCACTTAGTTTATTTTGAGAGTCTTAAATAGCATGGTAATTTGCTTAAAATAATAATATGCTTGGTATTCAAGATTTGTAAGACTTTCTTTTGAGTGTGTTGAATAGTAAGAAAAGTTCGATGCTTGATAATTGTTTTGAGATATGGAGGTAGTAATATTAGAGTCATGCTAATCGAGTAGTTGTGAATTTGAGAAATACTTGTGTTAAAGTTTGTGATTCCGTTAGCATGCACATATGGTGAACCGTTATGTGATGAATGTTGGGAAGCGTAGTAATTTCAAAAATTTCCTCTGATCACGCCAGACCATGGTGATGACATAGCAGCGAGAGGGAGAGTGTCGTCCACGTACCCTCGTGAACCCAGCGGAGGCGTTATAACTGCAACGGTTGATGTAGTAAATGCGTCTTCACGATCCGACCGATCAAACGCGAGCGAGCGAGCGGCACCTCGAGTTACGCACCGTTCAGCTCGATAGCGATCCCGGACTCGATCCAGCCAAAGTGTCGAGGATGAGTTCCGTCAACCTGCGGCAGCGTGGTGGCGATGTTGATGCTCCACCGACACAGGGCTTCGCCTAAGCTCCATGACGATATGACTTCTCCGGCGCGAGGCTTACGCCTAAACTCAGCGATGATATGACGAAGTGGAATATGGTGGAAGGACGCCGCGCAGCTGAAAGATCCGTAGATCAACTTGTGTGTCATGGGGTGCCCCTGCCCGTATAAAGGAGCCAAGGGGGTGGCGGCCCAGGGGGGCGCGCAAAGGTCCTACTCCCTCAGGGAGTAGGATTCCCCTCAATCTAGTTGGATTAAGATTCGGAGGGAAAGAGAGAGAGCGGCCCACCTTTCCTAGTCCTAATAGGACTAGGGGAAGAAGCGTGACCACCTAGGGCTGCCTTCTCCTTTCCTCCAAGGCCCACTATGGGCCCATGTAGTTCCAGGGGTTCGGTAACCTCCGTTACTCCGATAAATTCGATTTCACTCGGAACACTTCCGATGTCAAATGTAGGCTTCCAATATATCAATCTTTATGTCTCGACCATTTGAGACTCCTCGTCATGTCGTGATCACATCGGGACTCGAACAACCTTCGGTGCATCAATACTTATAAACTCATAATGAGTGTCATCTTGAAGCGTTAAGCGTGCGGACCCTACGGGTTCGAGAACTATGTAGACATGACCTAGAACCATTCTCGGTCAATAACCAATAAGCGGAACCTGGATGCCCATATTGGTTCCTACATATTCTCTGAAGATCTTTATCGGTCGAACGCGCATAACGACATCGTTGTTCCCTTTGTCATCGGTATGTTACTTACGAGATTCGATCGTCGGTATCAATACCTAGTTCAATCTCGTTACCGGTGAAATCTCTTTACTCGTTCAAGTAATACATCATCTTACAACTAACTCATTAGTTGTAATGCTTGCAAAACTTAAGTGATGTATATCAGAGAAGGCCTAGAGATACCTCTCCGAGGCAATCGGAGTGACAAAACCTAATCTCGAAATCGCCAACCCAACAAGTACCTTTGGAACACACTGTAGTACTCCTTTATAATCACCCGATTACGTTGTGGCGTTTGGTAGTACCAAAGTGTTCCTCCGGTAAGCAGGAGTTGCATAATCTCATAGTTATAGGAACATGTATGGGTCATGAAGAAAGCATTAACATACTAAGCGATCAAGTGTTAAGCTAACGGAATGGGTCATGTCAATCAGATCATTCAACTAATGATGTGACCTTGTTAATCAAATAACAACTCCTTGTTCATGGTTAGGAAACATAACCATCTTTGATTAACAAGCTAGTCAAGTGAGAGCATACTAGTGACATCTTTGTTTGTCTATATATTCACACATGTATTATGTTTCGGTTAATACAATTCTAGCATGAATAATAAACATTTATCATGATATAAGGAAATAAATAATAACTTTATTATTGCCTCTAGGGCATATTTCCTTGATCTCCCACTTGCACTAGAGTCAATAATCTAGATTACAAAGTAATGATCCTAACACCCATGGAGTCTTGGTGCTGATCATGTTTTGCTCGTGGAAGAGGCTTAGTCAGCGGAGTGCGCAACATTCAGGGATCCGTATGTATTTCAAATCTCTATGTCTCCCACTTGGACTTGGTCCCGAATGGAATTAGGCGTCTCTTGATGTGCTTGGTCCTCTTGTGAAATCTGGATTCCTTTGCCAAGCAATTGCACCGGTGTTATCACGGAAGATCTTCATCGGTCCCGATGCACTAGGTATGACACCTAGATCGGAATGAACTCTTTCATCCGGACTCCTTCATTTGCTGCACGAGCTGGCTATGTACTCCGCTTCACATGTAGATCCCGCCACGGCGCTTTGTTTAGAAACGCACCAGCTGACAGCTCCACCGTTTAATAAAAACACGTATCCGGTTTGCGATTTAGAATCGTCGGATCGTGTCAAACTTGCATCGGCGTAACCATTTGACTAGCTCTTTGTCACCTCCATATCGAGAAACATATCCTTAGTCCTTTTCGGGTATTTGGGATGTTCTTGACCGCTGTCCGATGATCCACTCTGGATTACTTTGGTACCTTCTGCCAAGCTTACAGCTAAGCATCGTCGGTCTGGGTACACAACATTGCATACATGATAGAGCCTATGGCTGAAGCATAGGAACATCTTTCATTTTCTCTCTATCTTACTGCGTAATGGGGCATTGAGTGCGACTCAATCTTACACCTTGTAACTACAGAGTAAAAACCTTTCTTTGCACGATCCATTTGAACTTTTCAAAACTTTATCAAGGTATGTGCTTTGTGAAATTCAATTAAGCGTCTTGATCTATCTCTATAGATCTTGATGCCCAATATATACAGCAACTTCACAGAGGTCTTTCATTGAAAAACTTTTATTCAAGTATCCTTTTATGCTATCCAGAAATTCTATATCATTTCCAATCAATAATATATAGTCACATATAATATTAGAGAAAATGCTCTGAGCTCCCACTCACTTTCTTGTAAATCTGGGCTTCTCCAAAAATGCATATAAACCCATATCTTTGATCACACTATCAAAGCGTTTATTCTAACTCGAGGAAACTTGCGCGGACCATAAATTGATCATTTGGAGCTTGCACACTTTATTAGTACCCTTTGGATACGACAAAACCTACTGGTTGCATCATATACAACTCTTCTTCTAGAAATCCATTCAAGAATGCAGTTTTTACATCCATTTGCCAAATTTCATAATCATAAAATCGGCAATTGCTAACATATGATTGAGACCGGACTTAAGCATCGCTCTGGTGAGAAGAGATCTCGCCGTAGTCAACCCCTTGAACTTGTCGAAAACCTTTCGCAACAAATTGAGCTTTGTGAACAGTTACATTACCATCGATCGAGTCTTCTTCTTAAAGATCCATTTATTTTCAATAACTTGCCGATCATCGAACAAGTCAGCCAAAAGTCCATACTTTGTTCTCATACATGGATCCCATCTCAGTTCATGGCTTCCGCCATTTTGCGAATCTGGGCTCACCATATTCTTCATAGCTTGTAGGTTCGCCATGGTCAAGTAACATGACTTCGAATAGGATTACCGTACCACTCAGTGCGTATTTTACTCTGGTTGACCTCACGAGTTCAGTAGTAACTTGATCTGACTTCATGATCATCATCATTAGTTTCCTCACTAATTGGTGTAGTTGTCACAGGAACCATTTCTTGTGATGAACTACTTTCCAATAAGGGCGGATCTGATTATCTCATCAAGTTCTACTTTCCTCCCACTCACTTCTTCGAGGAAAACTCCTTCTCTAGGATCCGAATTAACAGCGAAAATCTTGCCTTGAGATCTGTGATAGAAGGTGTACCCATGATCTCCTTTGGGTATCCTATGAAGACACATTTTTCGATTTGGGTTCGAGCTTATCTGTTTGAAGTTTCTTTACATAAGCATCATGGCCCCAAACTTTAAGCGACAACTTTGGTTTCTTGCCAAACCACAGTTCATAAGGGTTCTCAGCTTTTGGCGGTGTCCTATTTAACGTAATCGGCCGTCTAAAGCAAACCCCAAAGCGATAGCGGTAAATCGAAATAGACATCATAGATCGCACCATATCTAGTAAATCCGATTTGCGTTCGGACACACCATTTCTACGTTTGTTGGGTGGCGTGATTCGAAACTATTTCACATTGTTTCAAATGTAAACCAAACTCGTAACTCAAATATTCTCCTCCATGATCAGATCTAGAAACTTTATTTTCTTTTGATGATTTTCCACTTCACCTGAAATTCTTTGAACTTTTCAAATGTTTGATTTGTGTTTCATTAAGTAGATATAATATCTGCTCAAATCATCTTTTGAGAAAATAACGATACCTTGTGCCTCAACATTCATTGGACCACAAACATCGGTTGTATGATTTCCAACAAATCGTTGCTGCTCCATAGTTCGGAAGGCGTTTTGGTCATCTTGCCCATGAGGCACGGTTAAGTACCAAGTGATTCATAATCAAGTGATTCGAAGCCCATCGGTATGGAGTTTCTTCATGTTTTACAAATATGACCTAAGGCGGTCCACAAATAAGTTGCCTATCATTATCAACTCTGCATCTTTTGGCTTCAACATTATGAATATTGTATCACTCTTTGGAGATTCAACAAGAATAGACCATTCTTCAAGGGTGCATGACCATAAAGATATTACTCATATAAATAGAACAACCATTATTCTGATTTAAATGAATAACCGTCTCGCATTAAACAAGATCCAGATATAATGTTCATGCTCAGGGCCCAAATAACAATTATTTGGTCTAAAACTAATCCGAAGGTAGATGTAGAGGTAAGCGTGCCGACCGCGATCACATTGACTTTGGAACCATTTATCGCCGTCACCTCGTCCTTTGCGATGCTCGTCTATTCCGTAGTCCTGTTTGAGTTGCAAATTTGACAGAACTATCAAATACCAGTGCTACTGAGCTCTAGTAAGGTACACATCAATAACATGTATATCACATATACCTTTGTTCACCTTGCCATCCTTTTTATCCGCCAAATACTTGGGGAGTTCCGCTTCCGATGTCGGCCGGCGGTAAAAACACTCGTTTGGCTTAGGTCGGACTTGGGTTTCTTCTCTTGATCAGCAACTTTCTTGCTTTCTTTTGAAGTTCCTTCTTCTTCCCTTTGCCCTTTTCTTGAAACTAGTGGTCTTGTTGACCATCAACACTTGATGCTCTTTCTTGATTTCTACTTCCGCTTTTAGCATCGAAGAGCTCGAGTTGTCTTAGTCATCCCTTATTATAGTTCATCCGAAGCTCTTGTAGCTTGGTGGTGATTGGAAATTCTCAATGACACTATCATCCAAGATTAACTCCCGCTGAATTAAGTGATTGTTATACGGACATTTTGAGTATGTGCTCCGGCTATTCTCCTCCATCTTGCCTATAGAACTTATTGGACTTCATATCTCTCAATCCGGGCATTTGCTTGAAATATTAACTTCAACTCCTGGAACATCTCATATGCTCCAGGGTTAAAAGCGTCGTTGAAGACCGTTCTAACCGTAATCAGCCCCTGAACTATTGGTATCAGCTTTGCTTTGCGGGGTTCCAACCGGCTCGCATCTAGACGCCCAGGGTGCTTCGGGGGTAATTTTTACTGACAATGAGGATAATCCTCAAATTCCGGACCCTCCGTGTAATTTACCATCATTTTCAACTTTGCTTTCTCAAGGGCGCATTAAAATTCAACGGAACAACCGAGCCATCTATCTCGTAAACATAGCAAGCAAAATACTATCGGTACTAAGTTCATGATAAATTTAAGTTCAATTAATCATATTAATAAACTCCCCTTAGGCGACATCTCTCTAGTCATCTAAGTGATCCGTGATCAAATCAACTAAACCATGTCCGATCATCCTGAGGCGGAGTAGTTTCAATGGTGAACATACATGTTGATCATATCTACTATATGATTCACGTTACCTTCGGTCTCCGTGTTAAGGCCATATCTGTTATATGCTAGGCGTCAAGTTTAACTTTGGTATTCGCGTGTGCAATGTTTTGCACCCGTTGTAGATGGACGTGAACTTATCCACCCGATCATCACGTGGTGTCGGGATTTCGAACTTTGAGCGGTGCATACTCGGGAGAACACTTCTTGATAATTTTAGTGAGAATCACCTTATAATGCTACGTCAACAAAGCAAGATAAGATGCATAAAGGATAAACATCACATGCAATCAATATAAGTGATATGATATGGTCATCATCATCTTGTGCTTGTGATCTCCATCGCCGGCTTCATGATCACCAACGTCCCGGGCGACACCTTGATCTCCATTTAGCATCTTGTCGTCTGCCAACTATTGCTTCTCGACTATCGCTACTCCTAGTGATAAAGTAAAGCAATTACATGCGTTGCATTTCATACAATAAGCGACAACCATATGGCTCCGCCGATTGCCGATAACTTCGGTTACAAAACATGATCATCTCATACAATAAAATATAGCATCACGTCTTGACCATATCCATCACAACATGCCGCAAAAACA
>JAHIAM010013508.1:0-12648 GCA_021605205.1 Aegilops longissima
AGGAAACACTTTAGGTGCTACCAAGCGTCCTGGCATAATTGGGTGATTATAAAGGAGTACTACAGGTGTCTCCAAAGGTACATGTTGGGTTGGCGTATTTGAGATTAGGTTTTGTCACTCCGATTATCGGAGAGGTATCTCTGAGCCCTCTCGGTAATGCACATCACTAAGCCTTGCAAGCATTGTAACTAATGAGTTAGTTGTGAGATGATGTATTCTGAGCGAGTAAAGAGACTTACTTGATAGCGAGATTGAACTAGGTATTGGATACAAGCGATCGAATCTCGGGCAAGTAACATACCGATGACAAAGGAACAAGCATTATGTTGTTATCTTGATGCTGACGATAAAGATCTTAAGTAGAATATGTAGGAACCAATATGGGCATCCAGGTTCCGCTATTGGTTATTGACCGAGAATAGTTCTAGGTCATGTCTACATAGTTCTCGAACCCGTAGAGGTCCTTGCAACAAGGTTTGATGGCGGTTATATTATGAGTTTATGAGTTTTGATGTACGAAGGAGTTAGTCCCGGATGAGATCGGGGACATGACGAGAGTCTCGAAATGGTCGAGGCGTAAAGATCGATATATTGGACGACTATATTCGGAGTTCGGAAGGTTCGAATGATTGGGTATTTTGAAGGATAGGAGAGTTACAGGAATTCGCCGGGGAGAAGTATTGGGCCTATTGGGCCTGAAGAAGAGGGGCTGCCTAGGGCAGGCTGTGCGCCCCAAGGCCTAGTCCAGATTGGACTAGGGGAGGGCTGCACCCCTTCTTCTCTTCCTTCCTTCTCTCCTATTCCTACTAGGAAGGAGAGTCCTACTCCGGGTGGGAGTAGGACTCCCCCATGGCGCCCCTCCTGGGCGGCCACCTCCTCCCTGTCTCCTTTATATCTCACGGGGCAGGGGCACCCCATGAGACACAAGTTGATCTCGGATCTTCCTTGGCCGTGTCGCGGTGCCCCTTCCACCATATTCCCTCCGGTCATATCGTCAGCGGAGCTTAGGAGAAGCCTGCGGGAGAATCATGTCGTCCCGGGCTTAAGGCGAAGCCCTGCGTCAGTGGAGCATCAACATCGTCCACGCCGTCGTCTTGTGAGAACTCATCCCGACACTTTCTGGATGAGTCAGGGGATCGTCATCAGAGAGCTGAGCGTGTGCGAGAACTTCGGAGGTGCCGTCGTTCGGTGCTTGGATCGGTCGGATCGTGAAGGCGTCGACTACATCAACCGCGTTGTTATAGCGCTTCCGCTTTCGGTCTCTACAGTGCGTGGGCGGACACTCTCCTCTCGTTGCTATGCCATCACCATGGTCTTGCGTGATCGTAGGGAAATTTTTGAAATTACTCGTTCCCCAACAGTGGATATCGAGCCTGGTTTTATCGTTGATGTCATGTGCGAGTAGAACACAAGTGAGTTGTGGGCGATACAAGTCATCTTGCCTACCAGCATGTCATACTTTGGTTCAGCGGTATTGTGAGATGAAGCGGCGGACCGACATTCTGCGCGTCGCTTCGCGAGACTGGTTTCACCGCTCGAGCACTCGTTGCTTAAAAGGTGACCCGGTGGTGTCTGTCTCTCACTTTAGTTGAATCGAGTGTAGCTCGCCCGGTCCTTGAAAAGTTAAGCGGAGTCTATTTGTGAAATATCGTTGTGGTTTTGATCCGTAGGTAGAAACGGTTCTTGCTCAGCCCGTAGCAGCCACGTAAAACTTGCAACAACAAAGTAGAGGGCGTCTAACTTGTTTTGCAGGGCATGTTGTGATGTGATATGGTCAAGAGCGTGATGCTATATTTTATTGTATGAGATGATCATGTTTTGTAACGAGTTATCGGCAACTGGCGAGACCATATGGTTAATCGCTTTGTATGAAATGCAAGCGCATACTGTAATTGCTTTACTTTATCACTAAGCGTAGCGATAGTCGTAGAAGCAATAGTTGGCGAGGCGACAACGATGCTACGATGGAGATCAAGTGTCGGTGGCGGTGGCGATGGTGATCATAGCCGGTGCTTGGAGATGGAATCACAAGCACAAGATGATGATGACCATATCATATCACTTATATTGATTGCATGTGATGTTTATCCTTTATGCATCTTATCTTGCTTTGATTGGCGGTAGCATTATAAGATGATCTCTCACTAAAATTATCAAGAAGTGTTCTCCACAGTATGCACCGTTGCGAAAGTTCTTAGTCTTTGAGACACCGCGTGATGATCGGGTGTGATAGGCTCTCGTTCAAATACAGCGGGTGCAAAACAGTTGCACACGCGAATACTCGAGTTATACTTGACGAGCTATGCATATAAGATATGACCTCGGAACACGGAGACCCGAAAGGTCGGCGTGAATCATATAGTAGATATGATCAACATATTGATGTTCACCATTGAAACTACTCCATCTCACGTGATGATGGGACATGGTTTAGTTGATTTGGATCACGTAATCACTTAGATGACTGGAGAGATGTCCATCTAAGTGGGAGTTCTTAAGTAATATGATTAATTGAACTTTAATTTATCATGAACTTAGTCCTGGTAGTATTTTGCAAATTATGTTGTAGATCAATAGCTCGCGTTGTTGCTTCCTATGTTTTATATGTGTTCCTAGAAAATTGTATTGAAAGATGTTAGTAGCAATGATGCGGATTGGATCCGTGATCTGAGGTTTATCCTCATTGCTGTGCAGAACAATTATGTCCTAATGCACGCTAGGTAGACCTATTGCAGGGAGCGATCTGAGGGCGTTATGAGCGTTTGGCTAGCTCAATATGGCGAATCTGGGGCGTTATGAGCGTTTGGCTAGCTCAATATGATGACTACTTGATAGTTTAGTGCACCATGTGCGGCTTAGAATCGGGACTTCAAAGGCGTTTTGAGCGTCATGGACCATATGAGATGTTCGAGGAATTGAAGTTAATATTTCAAGCAAATACCGAGTTGAGAGATATGAAGTCTCCAACAAGTTCTATAGCTAAAGATGGAGGAGAATCGCTCAACTAGTGAGCATGTGCTCAGATTATGCAAAGTACTTCAATCGCTTGAATCAAGTGGGAGTTAATCTTCGAGGATAAGATAGTGATTGACAGAATTCTCTAGTCACCATCACTAAGTTAGTAGAACTTCGTGATGAACTATAATATGCAAGGGATGACAAAAGATTCTCGAGCTCTTAGCGATGCTAAAATCGGCGAAGGTAGAAATCAAGAAAAACATCAAGTGTTGATGGTTGACAAGACCACTAGTCTCAAGGAAAATGGCAAAGGAAGAAGGGAACTTCAAAAGGAGCGGCAAGCAAGTTGCTGCTCAGTGAAAAAGCCCAAGTCTAGACCTAAGCACGAGACTGAGTACTTTTCTTTGCAATGGAACTGGTCCTTTGGAGCGGAACTACCCCTGAATATTTGGTGGATAAGAAGGATGGCAAAGTGAACAAGGTTATATTTGATATACAGGTTATTGATGTGTGCCTTACTAGTGTTTATAGTAGCCCTGAGTATTTGATACTCGTTAGGTTGCTAAGATTAGTAACTCGAAGCAGGAGTTCTAGAATAAGAGAGACTAGTTGAAGGGAAGTGACGATGAGTGTTGGAAGTAGTTCCAAGATTGATATGATCATCATCGCACTCCCTATACTTTCGGGATTAGTGGAACCTAAATAAGTGTTATTTGGTGTTGAGCATAAATATGATTTGATCATGTTTATTGCAATCTGATTTATTCATTTAAGTAAAAGAATAAATTGTTGTTACTTTTTATGAATAAAACCTTATATGGTTACACACCCAATGAAAATAGTTCATTGGATCTCGATCATAGTGATACACATATTCATAATATTGAAACCAAAGATGCAAAGTTAATAATGATAGTGCAACTTATTTGTGGCTTTTGCCGTTTAGATCATATTGGTGTAAGCGCATGAAGAAACTCCATCTTTGATGGACTTTTGGAATCACTTGATTATGAATCACTTGGTACTTTGCGAACCGTGCCTTATGGGCAAGATGACTAAAACACCGTTCTCGGGACAATGGAGGAAACATGACTTATTGGAAATAATACATACTGATGTATGCGGTCCAATGAATGTTGATGCTCGTGGCAAGATATCGTTATTTTCTCACCTTCACAAGATGATTTGAGCAGATATGGGTATATCTACTTGATGAAACATAAGTCTGAAATAGTTGAAAGGTTCAAGAATTTCAGAGTGAAGTGGAAATCATCGTAACAAGAAAATAAAGTTTCTGCGATCTGATCGTGGAGATGAATATTTGAGTTCGAGTTTGGTCTTCAATGAAAACAATGTGGAATAGTTTCACAGCTCCGCCACAGGAACACCACAACGTTATGGTGTGTCCGAGCGTCATAACCGCACTTTATTGGATATAGTGCGATCTATGATGTATCTTACCGATTTACCACTATCGTTTTGGGGTTATGCATTAGAAACAGCTGCATTCACGTTTAATAGGGCAATCATCTAAATCCGTTGAGATGACACATTATGAACTATGGTTTAGCGATAAACCTAAGCTGTCGTTTCTTAAAGTTTGGAGTTGTGATGCTTATGTGAAAAAGTTTTCACTGATAAGCTCGAACCCAAATCGGAGAATGCGTCTTCATAGAATACCCAAAAGAAAATGTTGGGTACACCTTCTATCACAGATCCGAAGGCAAGTTTTTCGTTGCTAAGATGGATCCTTTCTAGAAAGAAGTTTCTCTCGAAAGAAGTGAGTGGGAGGAAAGTAGAACTTGATGAGGTAATTGTACCTTCTCCCTTATTGGAAAGTAGTTCATCACGAAAATCAGTTCGGTGATTCCTACACCAATTAGTGAGGAAGTTAATGATGATGATCATGAAACTTGAGATCAAGTTGCTACCAAACCTCGTGGGTCTTCGAGAGTAAGATCCGCACGGTGTGATACGGTAATCATATTACGGAAGTCATGTTACTAGACGCATGATGAACCTCTGAACTATGAGGCGATGATGAGCCCAGATTCAGCGAAATGGCTTGAGACCATGAAATCTGAGATGGGATCCATGTATGAGAACAAAGTATGGACTTTGATTGACTTGCTCGATGATCGGCAAGCCATGTAGATAAATGGATCTTCAAGAGGAAGGCAGGATGTTGATAGTAGTGTTACTATCTACAAATTTCGACTTGTGCAAAAAGGTTTTGACAAGTTCAAGGTGTTGACTACAAATGAGATTTTCTCAAGCTGTGGCGATCTTAAATCTGTCAGAATCATGTTAGCAATTGCCACATTTTATGAAATCTGGCAAATGGATGTCAAAACTACATTCTTTAATGGATTTATTAAAGAAGAGTTGTATATGATGCAACGGAAGGTTTTGTCAATCCTAAAGGAGCTAACAAAATGTGCAAGCTCAGCGATCCATCTATGGACTGGTGCAAGCATCTCGGAGTTGGAATAATGCTTTGATAGTTTGATCAAAGCATATGGTTTATACAGACTTTTGGAAGCTTTGTATTTACAAGAAAGTGAGTGGGAGCACTACATTTTACGATAAGTATATGTGAATGACATATTGTTGATCGGAAATAATGTAGAATTATTCTGCAAAGCATAAAGGAGTATTTGAAAGGAGTTTTTCAAAGAAAGACCTCGGTGAAGCTGCTTACATATTGAGCATCAAGATCTATAGAGATAGATCAAGGCGCGATAAGTTTTTCAATGAATACATACCTTGACAAGATTTTGAAGTAGTTCAAAATGGAGCAGTCAAAGAAAGAGTTCTTGCCTGTGTTACAAGGTGTGAGATTGAGTAAGACTCAAAACCGACCACAATGCGAGAAGATAGAAAGAGAATGAAAGTCATTCCCTATGCATCAGCCATAGGTTCTATAAAGTATGTCATCTTTATGTACCAGATCTATTGCATACCCTACCACTAAGATTGGCAAGGGTGCAATAGAGATCTAGGAGTAGATCAATGGACAGCGGTCAAAATTATCCTTAGTAGAATAAGGATATGTTTCTCGATTATGGAAGTGAAAAAGGTTAATAAGTAATGAGGTTACGTCGATGCAAGTTTTAACACTAATCTAGATGACTCTGAGTCTCAATCTGGATACATATTGAAATTAGGGAGCAATTAGCTAGAGTAGCTCCGTGCGAGCATTGTAGACATAGAAATTTGCAAAATACTTACGGCTCAGATAGTGTGAGACCCGTTGACTAAAATTATCTCACAAGCAAAACATGATCACACCTTAGTACTCTTTGGGTGTTAATCACATAGCGATGTGAACTAGATTACTGACTCTAGTAAACCCTTTGGGTGTTGGTCACATGTCGATGTGAACTATAGGTGTTAACCACATATAGATGTGAACTATTGATGTTAAATCACATGGCGATGTGAACTAGATTATTGACTCTAGTGCAAGTGGGAGACTGAAGGAAATATGCCTAGAGGCAATAATAAAGTTATTATTTATTTCCTTATATCATGATAAATGTTTATTATTCATGCTAGAATTGTATTAACGGAAACATAATACATGTGTGAATACATAGACAAGCAGTGTCACTAGTATGCCTCTACTTGAGCTAGCTCGTTAATCAAAGATGGTTATGTTTCCTAACCATGAACAAGGAGTTGTTATTTGATTAAGGGATCACATCATTGGTTGAATGATCTGATTGACATGACCCATTCCATTAGCATAGCTTTGATCGTATAGTTTGTTTGCTAGTGCTTTTCTTCATGACTTATACATGTTCCTGTAACTATGAAGATTATGCAACTCCCGTTTACGGAGGAACACTTTAGGTACTACCAAGCGTCACAGCGTGGCTGGGTGATTATAAAGAAAGTACTACAGGTGTCTCCAAAGGTACATGTTGGGTTGGCGTATTTGAGATTAGGTTTTGTCACTCCGATTGTGGAGAGGTATCTCTGGGCCCTCTCGGTAATGCACATCACTATAAGCCTTGCAAGCATTGTAACTAATGAGTTAGTTGTGAGATGATGTATTCTGGAGCGAGTAAAGAGACTTGCGATAGCAGATTGAACTAGGTATTGGATACCGACGATCGAATCTCGGGCAAGTAACATACCGATGACAAAGGAACAACGTATGTTGTTATGCGGTGCGACCGATAAAGATCTTACGTAGAATATAGGAACCAATATGGGCATCCAGGTTCCGCTATTGGTTATTGACGAGAATAGTTCTAGGTCATGTCTACATAGTTCTCGAACCCGTAGAGATCCATGCAACAAGGTTTCGATGTGCGGTTATATTATGAGTTTATGAGTTTTGATGTACCGAGGAGTTCGAGTCCCGGATGAGATCGGGGACATGACGAGGAATCTCGAAATGGTCGAGGCGTAAAGATCGATATATTGGACGACTATATTGGAGTTGGAAAGGTTCGAAGATGATTGGGGTATTTTTGAATCTGGGAGAGTTACAGGAATTCATGCCGAGGAGAAATGTGGGCCTTATTGGGCCCTGCAGAAGAGAGGGCTGCCAAGGCAGGCTGCGCGCCCAAGGCCTGGTCCGAATTGGACTGGGAAGGGAGCTGCACCTTCTTCCTTCCCTTCCTTCTTCCTATTCCTACTAGGAAAGGAGGAGTCCTACTCCGTGGGAGATAGGACTCCCCCGTGCGCCCCTCCTGGGTAGGCCTCCTCTCCTGTCTCCTTTATATCCTGGGCGGAGGGCACCCCATGAAACACAAGTTGATCTCTGGATCTTGCCTTAGCCGTGTGCTGGTGCCCCCTTCCACCATATTCCACTTCCCGGTCATATCAATGTCGGGCTTAGGAGAAGCCCTGCGCAGGAGAATCATAGTCGCCAGGGCTTAGGCGAAGCCTGCGTCGGTGGAGCATCAACATAAATCCTGCCTTACGTCGTGCTGTGGAACTCATCCCCGACACTTTGCTTTGGATCGAGTCAGGGGATCGTCATCGGGAAGCTGAGCGTGTCGCAGAACTTGGAGGTGCCGTCACGTTCGGTGCTTGGATCGTCGGATCGTGAAGGCGATCACGACTACATCAACCGCGTTGTTATAACGCTTCAGCTTTTTCGGTCTCACGAGTGCAGTGGGCGGATACTCTCCCCTCGTTGCTATGCCATCACCGCATGGTGCTTGCGTGATCGTGGGAAAATTTTTGAAATTACTCGTTCCCCAACATACTAAATGGTTGATCCCTCGGCATACACCATTATATCTTTTGGGTCTTAAACCAATGCTATCACCGTGTTCACATGATGGTGAAAGTCCGGTGATATGGAAATTCGATGAGTTGTTATTGGGCCCACGGTAGCATTTTGTCCCCCCATGTTCATTTGAACATCAACCTAGTGTTGGAAACTTTTTAAGCATTGCCTTCGTGGTCCGTTCATGAGGTATATGTTTGGTGAAAGAAGTGACTTTCTCGATTCCGTGCATTTGGTGCAAGTTGCGCCGTGAGTTCGAGGAAGATTGTTTTTATTTCCTATGGTACCATCCCAAGTCAGTCATGCGTGCGAAGTGCTCTATGGTTTGATAGGTTGGCGCCTCCCTCCATATGTGTTCCTAGCACACCAAATTGGTGATTTGCTCAAGGAAAGGAGTCCCTTCATAAGAGCTAATCCGGACTTATGGAAAGACGATATCCTCGATGATGGTTCCCCACCTGAACTTGGTAGTGTTTAATATAAGACTACTCTGGCCATGCTTATGCAGGGACAACGTGTTCACTGTTGTCAGAACCGCTCATGTTTTGGGCTTACTACCATAGTCCATCTCCAGAATCTGCAACATCATCTCGTCGATTTGTGTTGCAACCTTTCTTTCCGGACATGCTTTAGTCAAGTATCCTATCACCTTCGGATCTGAATCTCGAGGCGGATATGATGGTTGGAACATTCCCAAGCTGTAAGGGCATATTTATTCCCTAGTGGTTTTGGTGATTGATGACAATGCTTTTGCGGACTAACCGTGTGCGTTAAGTTCTTTCGGAAGATCATCCATTGGCACGGGCGATTTCCTCCCTCGGTTGTTTTTATTCAAGGCGGTGTAGCTCCTACGGTTCGTTGTTGGTGGACTAGTTTGTAGGGTCACCGTATAATAAAGGGATCCCGCTTTGGTAAGGCTAGGTGGAATCCCTTACATCCTTATCACCCGTCGTCTTCCTTTCGCATCTTTGGAGCTGCCCTCTCTTTCGTTCGGTTTAGCCTTATGCCGGAAGTCCCGCGACCAACGGTAGTACCCGGAAAGCCCCCCAAGTGGTAGTACCGCTCACCGAGCGGTATACCGCCTCCCAATAATTTAGCTCCGATAATATTAACCTTCCGGACTTTCGGCTATAATACCTCGATGTCTGCGCCTACTACCGCTTGATTAAAACGATGTTTTTCGTGTCGGGTTTTGGCACTAATTCGGTAAGGCCCTTAGTAACCCTCGGCGGTAATCCGCTCTACTCTCTGATAATGCCGCTCGGTGCCCGATGGCCTGCCTCTCGCCAAGGAGTAGTACCCGTGGGAAGGGCGGTAAACCCTCGGTAATCCGCCCTTCCATGCGGGGCTTCTGGCGGGAACTGTTTAGTGGGGTAGCAGTTGGATGTGTTCCCCCTATATAAAAGGTCATCTTCTTCCTTGTTGACTCACCTCTTTCCTCAAGCTCCATTGTTGCTCAAGCTCCATTTTGCCCGATCTCTCTCTAGCCAATCAAACTTGTTGATTTGCTCGGGATTAATTGAAACCAGATCTACACTTCCACCAAAGAAATTTGATTCCCCACTTATCCTTGCGGATCTTGTTACTCTTGGGTGTTGGCACCCTAGGCCAGGTTGGGGTCACCTGGCCAACTCCATTGTGGTGAAGCTTCCTTTTTTGTTTGTTAATTTTTTTGAATTCAAATTGATTAGCCCCAAAAAATGGCCTTCCTTGGGAGGCAAATTGTGGCCCCAGGGCTCTTGGGGAGCGTCCCCTCAAAGGAAGGCGGTAAACTTCCCTCCCAAAAGGCTCCACTCCTTGGTTTCCAATCCCTTCTTTGGTTATTATTTTCTTTCCTTTTGTTCTTTCCTTGCTTGTTTGTTTTTGGGGCATCATATAGGTTGTCCACCTAGTTGGCGTCTAGACAACCTTTATTATTGCAAAGTTTAAATTGGCAAAGAAAAGCTTAAAAATTTTGGTTGCCTATTCACCCCCTCTAGTCAACCATATCGATCCTTTCAATTGGTAGCGAGCCTCGTCTCTTTTTAAGGACTTTCCGTCCGAAGAGTATAGTTGGCGTCATAGATGATGTGGGGAGCACTCCGGTCTGAATCCAACATCATCTACGGGAAGATAAAGTACCTCGATCTCGTGAGGAATTCAATGTGGCGTTGGAACATTGAAAACCTCCATAAGACGGGTCGAGGACATGTTTAAGGTTTCCTAGAAGGCAAACTTTCCCCGCACCGTGAAAGTGGGTGATCCTGCCAACACAGGCGGATGCTAACTCCGATAAGGGGAAGCTACTAGTAGAAATCCCCCTCGTCTAGTGGTAAGAATGGCAGGCATCTTTGCCCATGTGCAACCTCCGTTTATGGTTGGACCGATTCCTTCCCTCATTTGAATCATGCGGTCCACCACCAAAGGTTGATAAAAGGAGGATTTTGATTCTTGGGTTTATCGTTTTAAGCGTCATTTAAATCATGTGAACACTAACCTTTGGAGAATCATTGAAAGGTTTCTATCCCAATGATCCGAGCAACTTTTCTCCAAGAAGGTTGGACCATCAATTTAATGAGAATGCTCTCTTCATCATCCAAGGCCAATCCTTCGAAGACCTCCCTCATCTCGGCCTTAATCCGTGCCAAAGATGCTTGGCTCAAGGTGGTTTCCATGTATCGAGGAAGCGCAAGCATTCAGCGTTCAATTATGAAGTGGTCCAAGGCGAAGCGATGAGTTTGCAATGAAGGAAGAAGAAGAACCTCGTGAGTTCTATGGGAGAGTAACCAAGCTTGCCGTCCCCCGGGATCATGGAAATAAGACCGATGACAACTGGATCAAGCGCCAAATTTCTCAAAGGCAATGGCCCATACCACAAAGCCATGTCCTCCGTCATCCGTCAACAACGGACTTCCACACCTTGTCCTCAAGTGATGTGTTGGATGAGTTTGTGGCTATGAGCATATTGGACAAGACCGCCCAATGCGGTGCTTCGCTCTCAAAGGCGAAGCCCAACCTCCGCTTTGAAGGCCAAGATTTGTGTCGAAGAAGATGGAGAGGAGGAAGAAGAAACCTCGAAGATACTAAGTATGATTATCATGAACACATGGCCCTTGCTTCAAGACAATTTTGGAGCAAGAAGAACTCAAAAGGCCCCTTCAACAAGAGCAACTCAAGTGGCCCTAAGGGGCAACAGCGAGTAATCCGTGTTTCAATTGTGGCAATGTGAGTCACTTTGTTTTGGGAATGTCCATATGGAAGAGGGAAGACAATGGTGGCAAGTTCATCCGTAAGGACAAAGGAATCTTTCCCCAACAAAAACTTTCAAAAAGACTCCTCACAAAGCCTTGGTGGTTAAAGAAGAGTTACAATGAGGATGATGATGATGATGAGGATGGTGAACCGGGTTTCCATGGCCTCCGATGCTATTGCAATGACTCCTCGGGTGTCTCTTGGTTCACCAATGAAAACATCAACGCCAAGTGCCTCATGGCTAAAGCCACCAACAAGGTAACCCCCAACATCAAAACTACCATCATCAATCATTCTTCTTTGACGGATTGCATTGATGAACATGAAGGGACTAATGTAGGAAAATGAATTTGAGATCTTTATAGTAAACTCAAGGGCAAATCCAAGAAGCGCCGTTGCTCTCTTGGAACAACTTAGTGAAGCCAATGTCATGATCGAGACTCATGAAGAAACCATCTTTAAGATGGAAGGGCATAGTCGTGACTATGCGATGAGTTCGAATCTTTCCAATGCTCTTGAGGAAGGCGTGGCCTTCGTTTGGCTCTTGAGGAGTCACACAATGATCCCGCTAAATTAAAGAAAGACCTTGATCATGCTCTTGTTGTGTCTTGTGCTTAGTTCGGAAGGCAAAGCTTGGAGTTGATCTTGCTAGACTCAGCGAGGACTTTGACACTCTCGACAAGGCTCCAAAGTCTTGAAGGGTCATGCTAGTCTCAAAGAGTCTGATCAACTCCAAGTGAAGCTAACCAAGGAAAGCCACCTTTCCTCATATGATATTGATTGATAATGCAAATGCTACTAACCCTTGTTGTGAGCATGTGCATCTTGTTGAGAGAATGCTAAGTTGAAGAACAACTTGAAAAGGGCCTTGTCACATGCATTCAAGGTGAGAAGAACCTTAACGACCTTTTGAGTAATCAAAAAAGTTGTAAAAAGGAGGATTGGGTTGGCCCGGCCAAGAACAAGAAAAGAAGAATGACAAGACCAAGCAACCTCCCCTCTCAAGCAAACTTTTGTGAGGAGGGAGGAGTGCTTCAAGAAAAAGAAGAAGGAAAGGGTGGCAATGTCAAGAAGGACAACGTCATCCCCTCTGAACATAGCGGGACTTTAACCCCTCTTATGTGTTGTGCCGTGCTAGTGATGGGCATGTTTAACTAAATTTGTTGGTTCTTCTTATGAGTACATTGAATGGTCTATTTGGGTTCCTAAGA
>JAHIAM010013509.1:0-22522 GCA_021605205.1 Aegilops longissima
TACTCGGCATGTAGTGCAGGACATATAATCCATCATTAAGAGAATCCTTTCGGTTCTGGATGCAGCTGGTCTTATGGCGGGAGAGCCCCTTCTTTCTTGTCCTTGACCTCTCCACCCCGTGCCTTAGTAAAACATGCCTTGTTGAGAACATCCTAGATGTGGCTTGAAGTCTGGATTAGGGGGTGTCGGGATAGCGAACTATCACCGTTGGCGGACTCTGGACTATGAAGATACAAGATTGAAGACTTAGTCCCGTGTCGGATGGGACTTTCCTTGGCGTGGAAAGCAAGCTTGGCGTCTGGATATGTAGATCTCCTACCATTGTAACCGACTTGTCCCTAACCCTATCCGGTGTCTATATAAGGAGGTTTTAGTCCTGGGGAACAACGATCATACCATAGGCTAGCTTCTAGGGTTTAGCCTCTAGATCTCGTGGTAGATCCACTCTTGTACTACCCATATCATCAATAAATCAAGCAGGGTAGGGTTTACCTCCATCAAGAGGCCGAACCTGGGTAAAAACATCGTGTCCCTTGTCTCCTGTTACCATCCGCCAGAACACGGTTCGGACCCCCTACCGAGATCCGCTGGTTTTGACACCAATTGGTGCTTTCATTGAGGTTCCTTGTCGTCATCCTTAGCCCGATGGCTCCTTGATCATCAACAACGGGGTCGGTGGACTTTTCTCCCGGACAGATCTTCATATTCCGGCTTTCCCTGCGGGCAATTCCTTGCCCCGGAAGATCGGCTTCGCCGTGGATGGTCGTTTGGGAGTTTGAACTACGGCCGACATCGCGGAGACTTGATCTTGACGGATTCGAGCCACAAAGCGCGCCCTTTGTCTCGATGGGCGATCTGGCTCTGCCGCGACGATTGCCCGGAGGCGCCAGCGTCGCTCGACCCTTAGCTCGGGCCGACTCCGCCGATCGAGGGCAGTGGTGGACACGCTGAGGGCTACGATCTCTGGCGGTTGCGAACTCCATCACTGTCGCTGCGGCCGTGACCAAGGCCGGACTCCTCTCGGACTCCGAACCCTCCGCGCCCCAATCCGAATCAAGGGGCGGGTTATGGAATTCACAACGGACATCTTTTTTTCCCCTTTGGCGACATCCGATACTAAAGTCTCTTTCTTTTGGAGAGCCTGGCGGACTACGGTCGGAAGGTTGGATCCGGGCGGCGAAGAAATTCAGCCCACCACCACCCACTTTGTAGCCGCCGATGATTTCCGACATGCCAAACCGACTCGAAGACATCGGCGGTATGGCGACAATGCTGGAAGCGACCAGAACCAACGCCCGGGGCGCTGGAAGCCACCTCGTCATCCGACATATACATGGTGGACATCCCAAAAGGTGGGAACGGCGATGGAACAGCGGAGGATGACCCCTCTAAGAAACAGCCCAAGGCCCGGCGGCGTGGCGCCGCTCTAATCCCAACGGCAAAAGCGGTGATTCCGGCCCGGAGATAATAACACCGGACGATGCGAAACCAACCCCCTCCGGCAGGATTCAGCCACGGGAGGAGGAAAGCCAGCCCTCATGATAGAAGCGGACGGGGATGTGGAGGGCGTTAATTATATGCCTCCCTCCGAAGATGAGGCAAGCCTCCAAGGACGGCAATTTGCGTGCCGAGGATCTGCCGAATAGGGGCGTTTCAAGCGGGCATATGGCCCCGGCAAGCAGCCTCAAGAAAAAGCAGCGGCAGCTTAGAGCTGACCAAGACTTGCTAGGCGGAATGGTGAAGTCCTTGCGGCGAAAATGCGAACTGAGCAGCCCTCCAAGAATACCCAAAGCGACTTCTACCCCAATTAGAAAGCAGCACCCAAACCTACATCACCGCGCATGATCCGGCCGACCCGGCCACCCCGTTAGCCCGACGGAAGGCCTCTAGACCCTCCATTCAAGCCGCCCCGGTCGCTCGAAAAATACCAAGGCCGCGAGAAACACGCCGGACCTGCGAGACATATTGGAGGACAAGGCAAGGCAAACAAGATCGATCTACGGATCGGCGTGGGCGACGACCGGCGATAACTGTCATGCGGATACAGCAATTCCGGCCGGGCGGGCCACGATGAACAAAGCTCATTTGAGCTGCGTCGTGATATAGCTCAATCGGGCGCCGCACCCACTATGCTTCCGGGCAGTGATGGATCATCAAATCCCGAGGTTTCAAACCCGTAAACATCGAATCATCCGATGGCCAAGCAGATCCTGCGGTTTGGATGGGGACTACCTCCTCCATATCCACATGGCCGTGGTGATGATCTACCGCCATCAAATACCTCCCACTCAACAAGGACCAGCTCGGCATTGGCTTAACAGCGCCGGCCGAATCAATTGGTTGTTGGGAACAGGGCCCGCATTCCTTGATAACTTCGAGGCACATATTGGACCACCGGGCGGCCGATGACCTCAGCCACATAATTCAGCAGCTAGAAGAATCGGCGGACAATTCTGACCGGTTCCTAACCAAGAAAAATCAAATTGTTGGTTGGGATCGGAGGCCCTTGCAGCCTTCAAACATAACATCCGCGAGGTGGCCTGCCCGGCACCTAGGCGGAAAAGCCGAAAATCCATGGCAGCCCTCACAAGCGCTCATGGCCCTTTTGGGCGGGAGAGGACAGCTAGCTAGCTCATAGTAACAACGACCAAAAACCATGGTAGTTAGGATACCAAGGACAGCAATGGAAGGTCCGTTGCAACAAGCACAAGCGCCGCTGCGGCGATAATGCTGAAGATCGGCGGTCAATGCGGTTCAGAGGCTCTAAACCCGGTCAGCGGAAAAAGCCGTTCAAAAAAATACTGGGCCGTCAATCTGGACCCGAATACTCGATCGCTCGTGCCAAATACATGGCACCCCCAAAAACCAGCCAACCACACCAGCAGGGTTGTTGGGTCTTCAAACAGGAGGCAAGTTAAATGCGAACTCAATGACAAGGGGGCTGCATAAGCGATGGGAGGGGCCCGGCAGGAACAATAGAGGACAAGGGCTTCCCCCCACAAGTGCGGATGGTGAACATGATATCACATAATCCACATACCCAAAAGGGGGCGGAGCGTGCACTAAAGGGCGTATTGCGATGGAGCAGTCTCCCGAAGTTCAACCCATGGTCCTCCTGCCCGATCACCTTTGGTGAAGGACCACCCCACTAGCATCCCAACGGTGGATTCTCCGCATTGGTTCTTGACCCAATCATCGTAGTTCACCTCACTAGAGTCCGATGAATGGGTGGCAACCTGAACCTGCTCTTCGAGGATCGATTGTGCAAAATGGGCATAGACCCCTCAAGGATTAAACCCACAAAAGCGACCTTTAAAGGCGTCATACCGGTGTAAAGGCCAATTTACGGGTCGTTACACTCAAGTGGTCTTGGATCCTGGATAACTTCAAAGTGAAGAGTTAATCTTTGACATAGTCTGTTCATTATCACGCCTTTGCTTGGGCGAACCGCATTGCAAAGTTCAATGAGGTGCCGCACTATGCCCTCAAGCTCAAAGATGCGGGCCCTCGAGGGTAATCACGGTCAATGGAAACAGGAGCCTCTCCGAGCGGAGGAGCATCTGGCTGACCCTTGGGCGGAGGTGCAAAGCAATCTCACAGCCATTCTAGAGTCCGGCTACTAAGCGTCCGGGAACCGTCAAGTCCCGGGGTAATCTACAACAAGACCGCTGGCTGTCGAGGCAGCGTAAATCCCTTAACCCCATCCCTCATGGCTGAAGCCCATTACTAGCGTACATAACTTGCTCGGAATACCATGGGCATAAGGGAGGGGAGCCGACCACGGCACGCCAAAAATGCGGCTCAACGCCCGGGGGCTCCGATTGTGTCATTCTTTTTCTTTCTTTTCTCTTACTTTCGGGACTCCGTTTTTTGAAAGCCCTTCCGGCTCAAATTGCCAAACTCACGATGCAACAGCGGGGAAGAAAGCTACATCAGTGTCGAGGTGGTCTCTACTCGAGCATTATACCTGTTTTACATACCATCCATAGCTTACCCCTCAGGGGGACATGTCAAATAATCCCATCCCTTGCTTTTGCACTATTTGTATCGTTCTGCTTTCAGAGTACCTTTTGAATAAACAATACATAGCTTTTGCCTATTATTGCACTCCTTTCTTTATCTATATATGTTCATTCATGACACGTTCCCGTACACTTTGGTATGGTCAATACACCAGGGCTTAAGTACCCCAAAGATATGGTGTGATAAGTCCGAACACTTTCACAAGTCCGGCACCCGAACTTATAGCATTATATGCATCGGCTCTGAATCATGTCTTGGGTCAATAGTTGGGTTTGCGGCTCCCATGTTTTGGTACCTTCGTTCCGTTATATCGTCTAAGGTAGAGCTGGGAGAACCCTGCGATTGTGCCCAGTTGAGCTGGGTTGAGCACCTCGATGGAAAAGCTAAAACTGACCGTCATGATACGGTGAGAGCGATGCGGCTATTCGAGAGGTTTTTCGGGTCCCTAAAGACTTATGCGCTTAGGCGAGTCGGCATTGTGGCCAAAGTGGATAAGCGCCCGAACTTCGGTCTTCGAATACTAGGGGCTTCCGAAATTTAAAATTATATAATTATTGGCTAAGTGAGAGTGTTCAAGCACTATAGTCCGGTTGCCTTGTTTGTTGCGTTAGTGCCTCCTCGAAGGACCCAAGAATGGGAACAAGGGTGCTCAAGTTTATCGAACACCCCACTTTCGTGGCATGGGGCTGAAATAACGACTTGCCATCTCTCAAATTTGATAAGCGGCCGCCGAAGGTAATATTTTAAATTCACAAGCATTGCTTAGCGCATATGAACAAGTTTTCAGCGTCGGGATAACAAATGCGAGTCTATTAAAAATTACATCTTTGGAGCATTCACCGCTATAAAGGGGCACCAGGCCCTCATAGTACATTTAAGCTTGCGATGCTCCTTGCGGGGTGGCCCGTCCGTCACAAGCTTCTCGGCATCCATCTTGCCGTGCACTTTAACGAGCAAGGCCAGCGGGCACATTCAATGCAGGCGGGCTTGATGGCTTCAATCCATGGACATGCGTCCACTGCCGCCCGACTAGCAAAGTAGCTCCGGGCATGGCTTCCTTAGGCCACGGGTTAGGAGCCCTTC
This sequence comes from Aegilops longissima, assembly GCA_021605205.1. Lineage (NCBI taxonomy): Eukaryota > Viridiplantae > Streptophyta > Magnoliopsida > Poales > Poaceae > Aegilops > Aegilops longissima. Next base: position 5,107 of record JAHIAM010013509.1, read on the forward strand.
ATGGCCTGTTCGGCGACCTTGTGAGCTCGACCAGCTGCTTCAGCTGGTGCCGAGAGCACCGGATGTCGGCCTCGGCATCTGAGACCAAAACACCTTTCGTCGAGCTCCCTCCTCGGCGGCGGTAGAGCGTGGCAGCATCGGAACACTCGGGGCAGATCTGCGAATGCTCTGGAAACTCCGGATTCGGGTAAGTAGTAGATAATTCACTTTCACATCTTGCTTTGCATAAACAATGCCTTACCGCGCTATCTTCTTTAATGATTCAATTTCTGGAGGGCTTTTGGGCTTGGCCTTAGCGGCTTTGGCACTCTCAAGAGCCGTGACTCGGACTCTCGAGTCTTCAAGTCACGCTCAAACTCGTGTTTTCCCGAGGCACGGAGCTTCTTGCCCACCTCCACCACCCGCCTCCTGCTTCTCTCGCTCGGTGCTCTCCAGGGCCGCTTTGCTTCGGCCGTGGAACCCTTCCTCAGTCGCCACCTCGTTGTGCCCCTACAATACCCATATTAGTCTGTCATTTTTGCAGCAAATCCTTTCTATAAGGTATTACTTTAGAAGGTATTACTTACCTTCCTTGTCCTCGAGCTGCTTCTTGGCAAGGTGGTCGTTCTCGGACGCTCGAGGCCTGCTTCAATGCATTGACCTCCATGATCGGTCTTCAGAGGTCAGGGCAGCCTAATTCCCATATTGACATACTTTTTAGACTCCTGCGTATATGTTTTAGATCCTTAATGCGGTTTTCTTTCCGAACACCGAACTAAGCATCGAACTCTTGTCTGTCACGGTAATATTTTTACATATTCTAAACTTACCTCAAAGCTGTTAGAAGGCTGAGTGCAGACTTGTCAGCCCGCTCTTGGCGGGTGAACTTCTGGATCACCACCTCTTGATGGTGCTCCTCGTTGATGGGCGTCGTTAAGCGCCTCCGGCAAGCTATCCGACCTCCGGATGGGCGGAGGTCACCGGCATCCAGTCTTGCCCTTCTTACGAAGGGGCTTGCGGACTTGGAACCTGAAGGTTCGATGCAGTCGGCACGGGCGGACTTAAAGCCCTCTGAGGTTTCGCCCCCGCTTAAGCCTTGCGGCACCTCCGGACCACCTCCTCCTGGTGGGGCCTTTGAGACTCCACCGCGGTGCCGTCTGCGTCACGAGGAGAGGAGGCGGTCGGAAGTGAAGTGCTATTCATCCGGCGAATCGAAGCGCTTCGGCAGGCGGGAGCTCGTCATGGCGGGCTACATGGTTATATTGGCGTTAGAAGACACTATCGACAAATAAAAGTCCTGTGCTATTCGGGCCGGACACTTACGATCTCCGAGGCTTGCCTGGTGCCCTCCTCCTCGTCGTTGTCGGCGTTGGTGGTGAAATCGGAGGAAGGTCCTTCCTTTCTTGGACCCTCTGGCCTCCCGGTCAGGCGGCATTCCTTTCTTCTCTCCCCCAGGGGAGAGGCTTCTTCCTCACCCTCGTCCTTGGGGAGGATTCCGCCTCGAGTCGTCCGGACGATGAGGTCCGACAACACCTAGCGTCGGGAGCTCCTTGAGTTCCCGTGGCCTTCTTCTTGGCCTTCTTCTCGGCACACGTGAGGTGCGGGCCGCAGCTTCGTCAATCGAGGCGTCGCTGGAGTCTTCGGCAAGGGCGGATAGTTAATCTGTCGGGCGTCTTCAGCCGTCTGTCAAAGGTTAGGGAGTTCTAGATCCGCATAGAGTCAAACTATGAAAAAAGAGTCCCATAAAGGGTAAAATAACACCTCGCTGGCTTGGCTGCGAGCTGAATCGCGATCTTGATGGCGGATGAGGAACTTCAGCGCCCTTGAACAGCACCTTCGGCATCTTCGTATGTAGTGTGAAGAGCGGCTCAAGGATTGGTGTTGTGCGGATCAAACTCCCACAAATTGAAGGCCCGTTGCTGGCATGGGAGAATCCGGTGATGAGCATCACTGGATTACGTTGACAAACTTGAGATTTTTGTCCACGGGTTTGGACGGAGTTTGGAGTCAGGACAGCTCTTCAAATCACCCCGTCAGGCCATCTCTTTCCATGATGTGAGCCGTGTGGAAGCAGGATCAGAGTTCAGGGCGCGCCCATTGAGAGCAGCGGCTCGGTGATGTAGAACCACCCGATTGCCACCCCTTTGGTCTCCACAAGGAGCCACCGGAGCCATAGGACGTTGGCCATCTTGCCCGACCATGGCACCTCACTTTTCTAACTGGCGGTAGCCACTACCTTGCCTTCGACGGCATTGAAGGTCTTGATGCATAAGCAAGTGGGGCTGGATCAAGAGGAAGGCCTGCTTTTATACGATAAACACCGAGATGTTGAGGATGAAGTCGAGGGCTAGATCATTGGAATCTAGGCCGTAGTAGAGACATGGGCCCCGGACAAATGGGTGAAGTGGAAACCCTAGTCCTTGGAGGAGTGGGGGAGGAACACCACCCTCTCATGGGGCTGGGGGTGGGGATGAGCTGCCCCTTGTTGCAGAAGCCCGACCGCGTGATAATGCATGGACAAAGTATCCAAACCTTCCGCAGCTTTTGATGTGCCCCTCCGTGATGGAGGAGGCCATCCTGCCTCCGCTCAGGACATGGTTGGAGAAGGTTGAGGTGGGATGTCTCGGGACTTAGTAGCTGGGCTTCAGTCTTGCGCAGGCGCCAGATGAGCAAAGGAGGAAGAAGGTGTGGGTTGAAAGGTGGATCCTTATCCCTTATATGAATGAATGAAGCTGTCGTCCCCATACCGCCTATGGTAAAACTTCGCTTATCTCCCAAGCGCCATAATCAATGGCGCGGTTGGTTACTACTGCCGTGTAGATGGGAATCCCGGAATAAGAGGCACGATCTATACTGATAAGGCATGCCAAGAAAACGCCTCTTCATGCGCGCTGGTGGAGCAGTATAAGCGATTTGTATAAAGGCTACCAGCGTGGTGATATCGCGCCCTTGAGAATACGTCGAGATATTTGTGCAAAGGTTATTCTCTCTTGATTGGAATGTGGGACTTGTTTTGAGAGCGGACACTATCCTTGTGTTCAAAATCTTCTATGAAGTATTAGGAGGAGGACCCACCTTACAATGAAGAAGACAATCTACTTGCCCGGATTAGGCGTCATTGAAGCCTAGTTAGAGGGACTCTTGAGGAGTCTTGGATTAGGGGTGTCGGATAGCGAACTATCATCGTTGGCGAACTCTAGACTATGAAGATACAATATTGAAGACTTAGTCAGGTGTCCGGATGGGACTTTCCTTGGCGTGGAAGGCAAGCTTGGCGATCTGGATATGTAGATCTCCTACCATTGTAACCGACTCTGTATAACCCTAACCCCATCGGTTGTCTATATAAATAGGAGGGTTTTAGTCCGTGGGGCCGAACAACAATCATACCATAGGCTAGCTTCTAGGGTTTGAGCCTCTACTGATCTAGTGGTAGATCCACTCTTGTACTACCCTTATCATCAATATTAATCAAGCGAGGTAAGGTTTTTACCTCCATCGAGGAGGGCCCGAACACAGGTAAAAACATCATGTCCCTTGTCTCCTGTTACCATCCATCCAGGCGCAGATTAGGACCCCCTACCCCAGAGATCCGCGGTTTGACACAGAGATGGCTGCTCATCCTTTTATGAATGTTCTTGTGAGTCCAAGTAAAGAAGCGTGGGAATGTCAGAAATTGAAGATGATAGGGCAACCGCCCTTTATTGCCTAAAATAAAGCACCTCGATTAATTAGCCTCCACCGTCTGAATGAATGAATTGAAACGAGGAAGGATATCTGCAGCGGATAACGAGGATGATAAGGCCGGAGAATCTCCTCCTTATCCCCTTATTAAGCGAGCATGGCTTGTGATGTATTCCTCGCGTATTCACGGTGCTTCGCGAGACTCCCAAAAGCCCTGTGCTTGAAATGCAGGTCAGCGACACGATATGAGGTATCTGCTCAACCCGATGATGTAGTTCATGTGCAAGGCATAAAAGCGGACAAGCGTAAAATCCAGCTTCTTCCGTGAAACATGTCGAATATGTAATCGAATCGAAGGAAGAACTTATCAGCGGGGAAGAAGTCGACGTCAGACAATTGCCGTGGAGCGTTAACCCGTGAGTGGGTATCACGGATCTTCGGCGATGAGGCCTTTCTCTATCCGACACATCGTCATGAAGTCTCCTTAGATCACCAAATCTGGGCACTAAGCGCTCTTGCGGTAGGATTGGTTGACGGGTATATGCCATTTATCCGCACGGGGATATCTATCTGATCTTGAACCCGAGGCTCTTTGGTGGTGGATCATAGAATCGGCTTTTTGCCTTTCCTTGCTCTCTTCCTATACTTCTTTACTACAGGAAGGTCGTCCATAATACATTCAGCCTGCAGAGCGGCAATTCAGGCACCAACTCATGACTCAAACCACATGCGCCGTATAGACATCTTTTGAGTGCCATCGTCATCCTCATCCTCATCCATAGCGTCATCGGCGACTAATGGATCCCCTTCCTTACCCGTCGCTATCACCCAACGAACCGGCGCTAATTGGGTAGGTGGGTTGTTGATGTTCATACCTTCTTTGAGGCTGCGTCGTGGGTGTGCTCGGCCGCCTTTAGAACCAGCAGACTCTTTGGCCTAACGGACCCACATTGCAACAATCACCAATCGCTGCAGGGTCTCGTCGTCATCCCCCTAGTACCGAGAGGAGGCAAATTCTCGTGGCCTGGTTTGACAGGCCATGGAAACCTTGAAAGGCGTTGAGGATCGGCCAGCTATAACACATGGTTCCTTAAGCTCATTATCGTCGCCTTCCCCATGTCCACCTTCTAGTCACCGATGGTGTACAATATAGTGCCGGGTTTCGTCGACCTGCAAACAAAAATCTGCGACATGAGACATCCGAAAAGCAAAATGGGAGATTATACATTTATTGAAGGGGCGGTGTAGCGGATAGTGAGCGTCGAGCTCAGCCAAGGCGAAGCACCACCGAAGCACGTCCGGTGTGGGACGGGTGCGGGAGCAGGTCTTTGGTGCAATGCTAGTCGAGCTGCTCCCAAGAAGTCGCAGGGAAACTCGCTGCATTTTTTTCGGTTTGCCTGGTCCAATGAAAGCGGCGGAACCAAGGTAGACATATCTACAACCATATGTTTTGCGGCAGCTACCACTATTCATTGTCGAGATGATTTCTTCTCAACCACAATCTCAACCTTCTTGTCGATGTTTTCTTTGGTTAACCTCCGTCTTTCCTTTCTCTCCTCCATGGTCTCCTTTGTAGTACTTCTTCCACGTGGCGTCGTCTCCGACACCGTGCTTGCGATCCATCTGACGGTCAGTATCCACGAGTCGTTTCAATATGTTCGGCCTTGATTGGTGGAGTGTCCTTAGGCCTCACCAACTCCTCGGGCGGCTAGTAAGCTTTCGGCGCAATCCTATGCTGCTCTCTCGCAAAAAGGCACAAGGATCATTTACAAATATGCATGACTAATGTGTAGTCGAATTGATCGAAACTAAAATTACCAACAGTCTCATGAACTCCGTCATGGCGCTCATCTCAAATCTTCTTCTTTGGGTCCCAGCGGTGCGGGCCACGGGCGTCACGCTCCTGCGGGCGGTGAACTCCGCCAAGGGTGCAGGATGCCCAGACTCGCATGGCTTCGCGTCCTCCTTGGCCCATATGGACCTTGTCGATTGTCAAAACGGCGGATCTCGGTGAGGGGTCCCGAGCTGTGCGTCTAGGCAGATGGTAATAGGAGACAAGGGACACGATGTTTTTCCCAGGTTGGGGCCCTCTCGATGGAGTAAAACCCTACTATTGCTTGATTAATATTGATGATATGGGTAGTACAGAGTAGATCTACCACAAGATCAGAGAGGCTAAACCTAGAAGCTAGCCTATGGTATGATTGTTGTTAGATCCTCTGGACTAAAACCCTCCGGTTTATATAGACACGAGAGAGGTTAGGGTTACATCTGATCGGTTTACAAATGGGAGAGATCTACATCCGTGTCGTAAGCTTGCCTTCCCGCCAGGAAGTCCCATCCGGACAGGACGAAGTCTTCAATCTTGTATCTTCATAGACCAGGAGTTGGCCAAAGGCTATAGTCCGACCATCGGACACTAATCTGGACTCCCTCATTAGCCGAACCAGGCTTCAATGCGAGTCCGGTATGATTGTCTTGGCATTGCAAAGCGGGCTCCTCCTCGAATACTTCATAGAGATTTTGAACACAAGGATAGTTTCCGGCTCTTCAAAATAAGTTCCACATACCACCGTAGAGAATAATATTTACACAAATCCAATCTGTGGCGTATTCATAGCATTTTGTCACACTGCAGCCAAGCCTTTATTGAATCGTTTTTACTGTCCCACCTCAAGCGCCTTAGCGGCGGTTTCCTTACGTCTTGTCGAGCGGATCGTGTCCCTTATTCAGGATTCTCATCAATACAGGCGTGGATAACCCAACCATGCCATTAATTCTGGCGCTTGGGAGATAGCGAGTTTTACCGAGGCAGGTGGGGCACATAGTTTCGTCGCCCATATAAGGGATAAGGATCCACTTTTTCCATCTCGCCTTCTTCCTCCTTTGGTTATCCATTTCGCTTTTCGAGCTCCAGCCCAAGTTAGCATCTTACCTCAACCTTCTCCAGCCATGTCGGGAGGCGGGAGGCAAGTGGATGGTCTCCTCCATCACGGAGGACACATCAAGCCGAGGAAAGCGGATACTTGTCCAATGACATGGCGCACGGCTCCCCGACAAGGGCAGCTCATCCACCCCGGGTCCCATGAGAGGGTGGTGTTCCTCACCCGTTCCTCCGTGGACTAGGTTTCCCACTTCACCCATTTGTCAGGGACTCATGTTCTACTATGGCTGTTTCCACGATCTGGCCCCGAACTTCATCCTCAATATCTTGGCGTTCATGCGTGATGTGCGAGACCTTCCTGCATCCAGCCCCTTGACATGGCTGAAGACCTTCAATGTCAAACCGAAGGTAGTGGCGGCCAGCGAGTCGGAGGCGCCATGGTGGGCAGATGCCCAATGTTATAGGGCTCGAGGCTTCCTTCGTGGAGATCATAAAGGGGTGGCAATCGGGGTGGTTCTACATCACTGAACGCGTGACCCTGAATGGGCGTGGCCCCAATTCGATCTGGCTTCCCTACGGCTCACCTCCCGGAAGAGGCGGGCTTGTCGTGAGGGTAATTGGAGGAGTGACGGACTCAAACCTCGTCCAAAACTTGGTGAGCAAGCTCAAACTTCGTCAACGTAGTCAGGTCATGCTCATCCGCGAATCCTCCGTGCCAACAATGGGCTTTCAGTTTGTGGGAGTTTGATCCGGCACAACACGAACCCTGAGTGGCTCTTCAACACTCGTGCGAAGTGCTTTGGAAGGTCTTGTTCAAGAGCGCCCGAGGCCCCGTATCCGCTTCGAGGATCGCGGATTCAGCGTGCAACATCAAGCCAAAGTGGTAGCTATTTTACCCTTCTGGGTTACTTGTTTTCCATAGTTTGATTCTGTCGGGATCTAAACTCCTTATCTTTGACAGGATTGAAGAAGGCGTCTGGAAAGATTATTTGTCCGGCTCCTTTGCCGAAGACAGCGGGCGCCCGCTTGAGCTGCTGGTTCCGGCACCTGCGTGGTGCTGGGAGAAGAAGGCAGAAGAAGGCCGCGGGAACTCGAAAGAGTTCGGCGCGTGATGTCGAATTCATCGATCCGATGACTCGGCGCCTCCTCCTCCGAGCGAGGAGGAGGAAGAAAGCCTCTCCCCTCCGGCGGGGAGGAATGAAAAGGACAGCCGCTAGCGGGGCGGAGATCAAGATGGGAGGACCCTTCCTCCGGACTACTCCTGCGCCGGCAAGCGAGAGAGTAGCCATCCAGGGCCAAGCCCGGCAAAATCGTAAGTATTGGATACGAGAATAACTCATGGCGTTCCTTTGTTGCACAGTATCTTACGATGCGAATATAATCATGCAGTCCGCCCAAGGCGGGCTCGATGCTTCGTCGGCGGCTCCTGGGTTAAATCGGATGTGAATAGCACTTCACTTCCGGCGCCTCCTTTCCTCGCTGCGGATGATGCGAGTGGCGTCCCAAAGGGGCCAAGCCAGGAGTTGGTGGTCTGGGCGCAAGCGACCTCCGGACTCGAGCAAAGGGACAAAACCCCAAGGGCTCTAAGTCCGACCTGGGCGGACACCGCCGAAACCTTCAGCGGTTCCGGCATCCGGTGACCCCCTACTAAGAAGGGCAAGCCTACGGCGCGGTGACCTCCGTCCAGCAGGAGCACGGATAATCTCTTTGGAGGTGTAGCGGCGCCTCCATCGGCGAGGAGCACCGCACTATCATGAGTGTGGTGATCCGGAAGGTTCGATCCGCCAAGCGGGCTGGTGAGCTTTGTGCCAGACCTTCTAACGAGGCTTTGAGGTATGTATTTAAGATATGTAAAAATATTACGCATAGGCGGTATCCCTAATGCTCAGTTTGGTGTTGGAAAGAAAAGGAACGAGGATCAAAATATCTGCGATCTAACATAAGTATGTCAATATGGGAATGCAGGTTGTGCTGCTGACCTCTGCCCTTGACTGCGGAGGTCGATGCATTGAAGCAGAGCCTCGGCGGTCGAGAACGAGCTCGGCCTTGCCAAGTAGCTCGAAGACAAGGAAGGTAAGTAATACCTTATTTAAGTATATATAAAAATATGTGGTTGCAAAAATGACAGGACCAACGTGGTATTCACGGGGCCACAACCCGGTGGCAACCACGAAGGAAGCGTTGTCAAGGCGAAAAATCGGCCGTGGAGCATACCAGTGAGAAGCGGGGCGCGGGTGGCGGAGGTGCAACAAGAGCTCAAGATCTCGTGAAAAACCACGAGCTTGGGCTTGACTCAAAGACTCGAGTCTAATCTTGCCTCGGCTCTTGAGGCGCCAAATCAGCCAGGCGAAGCCAAAATCCCTCCGGAAATTGGGCGATGAAGAAGATGGCGGCGGGTAAGGCATTCTTTATACAAAGCAAGCACGTTAAAGTGAATTACTTGTTAGTTACAGTCAGGAGCTCTCGGAGCATTCGCAGATCTTCCCGCGTGTGTCCCAGTTGCCGCATTCTCGGGCGAGGAGGGAGCTCGGCGAGAAGGTGTTGGTCCCGGTATGTTGAGTCGGACACCGGTGCCCTTGGCGACCAGCTGAAGCAGCTGGTCGAGCTCCTCAGGTGGCGAACAGACCATGAAGGTCTCATAGTCCGGTGTGGCCGGGAAGCCATGCACAGGAGCTACTTGCCGGGCTGGTGAGGCGGCTGGTGGATGCTGTCCATGGCTTGAAGTCATCAAAGCGCTCATTATGCATCGAAGGTGCCGTAGAATACTTGCCCGTGCTAAAGTGCCTTTGGGGCAAGATGGTGCTGAAGCTTGTGGCGGATGGACCACCGTCGGACAGGGAACATCCATAAGCCGAGATGTATTATGAGGCGTCTGAAGGTGGCCTTATAGCGGATGAATGCTCCAAAGATGTAATTTTGAGTAAACTCACATTTATGATCCTGCTGCTGAAAACTTGTTCATATCGCTAAGCAAGCTTTTGAATTTAAAATATTACCTCTGACGTTTATTAAATTTGAGAGATGGCGAGTCGTAAACCCCTATGCCACAGTGTTGGGGTGTTGGGATAAACTTGCGCTCTTTTTCCCATTATTGGGTCCTTGAGGAGAGCTCAACACAGAACAAGGCAATCGGACTATAATGCTTGAACACTCTCCTTAGCCATAGAATTCTATAATTTTAAATTTAGTGAAGCCCTAGTATTCGGAAGACCGAGTTGAGGCGCTATCACGCCTAGGCGGACAAGCCGACTCCTCGCTCTAAGCGGCATAAGTCTTTAGGGACTCGAAAACCTCTCGACAGCGACCAGCTCTCGCCCTATCATGACGGTCAGTTTTAGCCTTCTCCAGGTGTAGCCCAGCTCAGCGGGACAATGCGATGGTTCTCCCAGCTACCTTAGCCGATATAGCGGGCGTAAGGTACCAAAACATGGGGCGGGCACACCCAACTATTGACCCAAGACATGATTGAACCGATGCATATAATGCTATAAGTTGAGTGCCGCACTCATGAGAGTGTTAGGACTTCTCACACCATATTGCAGAATCGTAAGCCCTGGTGTATGGCTGTACCAAAGTGTCTGTTGCATAATGTCATTAATGAACATATATAGATAAAAAGGGAATGCAATAATAGACAAAAGTTATGTATTGTTTATTTGAAAATGCTGCGGTAAAAGAAGGACGATACAAATAGTGCGATAAGCAAGAGATGGGACTATTTGACATGTCCACCTCCAGGGGCGAGCTGCGGGATGATATGTGAAACAAGTATAGTGCTCATTATAGAGACCACCGGACACTCGGTAGCTTTCGCCTCCTGGCTGTTGCATCGTGTGTTACGATTGTCTTGCCGGACAGGCCTTCGTAAGTGGAATCCTGAAAGTGAAGAAAAAAAAGAATGACAAAATTGGGGCCCACAGTGCGGTTGAGCCGCATTTTGGGCATGCCGTGGTCGTGCCCCTCCCCTATGCACATGGTATTTCTAGGCGTAGTTATGCGTAATCTGGTTCAATTCGCGAGGGCTGGGTTGGGGCCGCATTACTCGCATGCTCGGGCGATGCCGAGCGGTCTTGTTGTAATTACTTGGTGCGCTTGGCGGTGTCGGACGTTTAATGCGGTGGAGAATTGCCTTGAAAGGCTGCTTTGTACTTCTGCCGTGAAGTGCGCCATATGCTCCTCCGTTCGGAGAGATGTTCGATGTTTCCATTGACCATAATGACTCCTCGGTCGACATCTTGAGCTTGAGGTATGCGTGGTGCGGCACCACATTGAACTTTACAATCACGGTTGGTCGGCGGTCGTGACAGCCTTGAGCAGGACTATGTGAAAGATTAACTCTCGCTTCGGAACTTATCAGGGATCGAAGACCACCTCAAATGTATGCCGAGGCTTTGCAGTTGGCCTCTACACCTGTATGGCGCCTTTAAAGGTTGTCTTTGTGGGTTTGATCCTTGAGGATCTATGCCCATTTTTACTGTATCCGATAAAGCGAGTTGAGGCTGCTGCCGCCATCCATAAGGACTCTAGTGGGTTGAAATCCATCAATGATTGGGTCTAGAACCAATGCGGCGAATCCGCCATAGCGGATGCTAGTGGGTGGTCCCTTGATCAAAAGTGATGGTGGAGGACCATGGGTTGAACTTTGAGGCGGCGCTCCAGCATATCGTCCACGAGTGCAGCTTCCGCTCCCTTTTGGGGATGTGGGTTGCGTATATCATGTTCACCGTCCGCACTTGTGGGGGCAGCCCTTCTATCCCTATTGTTGGCGGCCGGGCTCCTCCTCGTCATCGCTATACAGCCCCTTGTCTCTGTTTCGGCATAACACTGCCTGCTTGAACACCCAACAATCCTGTTGGTGTGATTGGCATTTTTAGAAGTGCCGTTGTATGCTGCGCGATCTAGTATTCGGTCCAAACTAGGCGGGCCGAAGTATTTCTTTTAAATGGCTTTTCCGCTGACCAGGTTTAGAGCCTCGAATCCGGCATTAACTGCTATCCTCGGCATTATGCGCCGTTAATGCGGTAGCTTTTGCTGTTCGAGCGACCTGCCATTGTTGTCCTTGGTATCCAATTACAGGGCTCTTGGTCATATTATTACTACGAGCTAGCCAACTGTCTTCTCCAGCAAAAGCGGGTCATGAAGTGTTGTGAGGGCTGCCATGGATTTCGCTTTTCTGTCCTAGGTGCGGGCAAGCCACAATCACGGATGTTATGTTTGAAGGCTGCAAGGGCCTCTGCGTCCGGACAGTGGACTATTTGATTTTCTTGGTTGGAACCATGTCGGAGTGTCGGCGATTCCTCGGCTGCTGAATTATGTGGCTTAGGTCATCGGCTGGTGGTCGCTATAGGTGCCACGGAAATTGTCGAGGAATCGGCTTCGAGGTCCTCCCAACAACCAATTGATTCTCTTTGGCAAGCTGTTAAGCCAATGCCGAGCTGGTCCTTTAAGCTTGAGTGGGAGGTATTTGATGGTGTAGATCATCACCGGGCCATGTGGATATAAAGGAGATAATCCTCGATCCATACCGAGATCTGTTGTGCCATCATATGATTCGATGTTTATGGGTTTGAAACCCTCGGGGATTTGATGATCCATTACTTCATCTATGAAGCATAGTGGGTGTCTGGCGCCTACATCTTGGACTATATCACGGCGTAGCTCAAACAAGCTTTGTCTACTTTGTTACGGCCGGCGGTTACCATATCTGGCATGGCGAATATCGTCACGTAATAGTAGGCGCCCGTGATCCATAGTCGATCTTGTTTGCCTTTCCTTGTCCTCAATATATCTCAGTGGCGCATTTCCAGCCTTGGTATTCTTTGGCGGCGGTGTGGCTTGAATGGAGGCGAAGGCCTCTCTGCTGACCCGCGAGGTGGCGATCGGCGCATCATGCTAGTGATGTAGGTCTGGTGCTTCCTCCTCTAATCGGGGTAGCACCTGCGCTTTGGTAGCTCTTGGAGGCGTTAGTTAGTACTCTTGACGCAGGACTTCAGTCCATCTGTCGGCTAGCAAGTCTTGGTCAGCTCTAAGTTGTTGCTGTTTTTCTTGAGGCTGCTCGCCGTGGCCATAAGCCTGCGTTTGAAAGCGCTCTTGTTGACAGGATCCTCGAGGCACGACAAATTAAGTAATCGTGAGGCTTGCCTCGTCTTCGGAGGAGCATGTAATTAGCGTCCTCTACCTCCTGCGCTGAATCCTGCTTGGAGGGGTTGTCTTGACATTATGCAGGGTGCTATTATCTCCGTGCGGAATCGTGTTTTTGCTTTGGCGGGATTTAGAGTGGCGCCCGGCCTTGGCGCTAAAGCTTCTTCTTGGAGGGTCATCCTCCGTTGTTCCATCGCGTTCCCTTCTTTTGGGGTGTCCACCATGTATATGTCATAGGGCGAGGTGGCCTTCCGTGCTTGGCGTGGTTCTTGATCGTCTCCTGCATCGGCGTCCATACCGTCGATGTCGCCGATCGAAGTCGAGCATGTCGGTTAAATCATCGACAATGGCTCTGAAGTGGGTGGTGGGTGGGCTTTGAATTTCTTCGTCGTCCGCATCCCAACCTTGTTGACCATATTCCGTCGAGGCTCTCGATAAAGAGAGACTTTAGTGAATTCAGAATGTCGCGAAGGCGAAGTGCTGAAAATGTCATGGCGGTGAACTCCATGATCGGCAATCGGATTCGATTGCGAGGGGCACGGAAGGTTGGTCCGGAGAGTCCGCACCTTGGAGTCTAAGCTCAAAAGGACAAGGCTGGTGTTCGGCTCAATCGCTGTAGAGATTGCAGCCCCAGGCGTGTCCACCACCCGTCCTCGATTAGGGCGATCGGCTCCAATCGAGGTCGGGCGGACAGATGCGGCCCTCGAGAACCTTTATCGTGGCGAGCTAGATCATGCCCATCATGTGATTACGCGCTTGGCTGTGGCTCGAATCCGTCAGATCAAGTCTCCACGGACGTCGGCCCGTGTAGTTCAAACTTCAAATCTGACCTGATGGCTAGGGCGTAGCTTCGATTTGCTCGGATGGCCAGCGAATTGGCCCTGATGCAAAGCCGCCCGAATCTGAAGATCTGTCCGGGAGAAAAGTCTCACCTGGACCGCATCGTTGTTTATGATCGGAGAGCCATCGGGCCTAAAGATGATAAACAGAAGGAACTCCCAATGAAAGCACCAATGTCGGTGTCAAAACGGCGGATCTCGGTAGGGGTCCCGAACTGTGCGTCTAAGCGGATGGTAACGGAGACAAGGGACACGATGTTTTTACCCAGTTGGGCCCTCTCGATGGAGGTAAAACCCTACTCCTGCTTGATTAATATTGATGATATGGGTAGTACAAGAGTAGATCTACCACGAGATCGGAGAGGCTAAACCCTTGAAGCTAGCCTATGGTATGATTGTTGTTAGATCCTGGACTAAAACCCTCCAGGTTTATATAGACACGGAGAGGTTAGGGTTACATAGAGTCGGTTTACAAATGGGAGGAGATCTACATCCGTATGCTGCTTGCCTTCCCGCCAAGGAAAGTCCCATCCGGACACGGGGCGAAGTCTTCAATCTTGTATCTTCATAGTCCGAGTCGGCCAAGGCTATAGTCCGGCCATCCGGACACCCCTAATCCAGGACTCCTCGGACCTCTTCCTTGTAACCCCGGCTTCGGTGATGGCACCCAATGTTCCTCTATTGAAGCCCTTCATGTCTTCGACTTTTTTGGCATCTTGACCTCGTAAGCCACTTTGAATATTTCAAGTTGCTCTGCCGTGATTGTCAGATTATCCTTTACAATCTCGGAGTAGGGTTCCTTTTTGTCGATCTTTGCTTTCACCCTTTTTCCAGGTGTGTAGCGTCGCTAAACTTGGACATGGCGTGTTTTTATCTTCTTCATTGCGGGTCCTTATCTGGATCTTTATAATCCTTTTCATTCGGCCGGGAACAAGAATATCTGGTGCAGCTTCTTTAGGAAGGAGGGACTCATATTATCTATCTTCTGAGTTTCTCATCGTTGATGGTGGCGGTTGTGCATGCGATGCAGCCTATTTGATTGTAAGTAACGCGTGCTTTCTCGGCGCGTTGGATCAAAATTGCCATCGTTCACCGGCGTGACCACAAGTCTAGTAGTCTGAGTTTGTTAGGAATCCGTTGCCTCTTTGCTTTCGGTTCTACTGGCTCCGCTCCTCGAGGCAGCCGGTCTTGATGCTGATCGAGTCTCGGCCGGTCTCAATCTCAGCGCCGATCTCAGTCTCAGCACCGGTCTGCGTGTCGATCTCGATCCCGATCGACCGGTGGGCCGCAACAACATTGGTTGATAAATCGGCAAGGCTCAAAAATTAAATCGCCGCCAGGTGAGCGTCGTCACAATTACGAACCATGTCCTTCATCGTTGCTAGCCATGTTTCCTCGATTAAATCTAGTCAATTAATTCTAGACCTAATAAATTGAATAATGACATAAAAAGGCCTATGTTTTGCGAAGCGTTGACTCCTTCTGATGCGGCAAATCCGGGCACTTTCGATATGTCCTAGTTTGTAGCACAATTCATGCGAAATTCACGAAAATTTCGGCATGACCTTTACTAAAAAGTGGACAAATTGAGAACCTGAAATTTGCGGAGCGAAATGAATCAACATTCCGGCAAAACATAAGCCACTCAGCTCATTCCTAGAAACAACAAAAAGGCCACTTGGGCACAATCGAAACATGGGCAAACACAATTGAGGAATTTGCATATATCCTGACCACTTCAAATTTGCATGTCCTAGCATTTGACACTTCAAGAAAATCTACACAAATCTCATGCTCTCTCAAACTCAATTCAAAAACCAAATATAGATTATATTTAGTTAACTACTGAACTAAACTTTACTCTAAACTAAACCCTACTGCCCTAATTAACATCTAGTTAAACAAACTCAATTCAAAAACAAAACCCTCTTGAACTAATTAACATCTACATTATCTACTACTTAACATATATTATTACCCTAACTACAAAACATCAACATTATCTACTACTTAACATTAACATCTATTAACTAAAAAGGATGGGTGGGGAGCTTACAGAGAGAGGAGGCGGTGGCGGGAAGGTGCTCGGCGCCCGAGGTAAAGGCGGCTAGGGCAGGCTCGAGGATCGGAGACGGTGGTCTCGCAGGCTCGAGGAGGTGAGGTCGAGGCGGTGGTGAGTTGAGGAGGCGGCGTGAGGTCGAGGCGGCCGAGGCGGCGAGTGAGTAGGCGGCCTCGAGGCGGCCGTGAGGATGGCGTGGCGTCGGCCTTGGCGGAGATGGCGGTGAAGTGGGGCGACGGCCAGGGAGGCAGGCAAAATGGGCGAGGATCGATTTGGGGGAAAGTGGTGGCGGGAAAGCCATTTTGGTTAAGTCGAAAATGTGATGGCGTTATAGAAAATGCGCTATAGCTAAGTTAGCTATAAGCGTTTCAAAAGAACGAGCTCTTGCTCGTATTCATCATTTTCCTTTTTCATTTATTTTTCTTTACATTTTATATTTTTCCTTTCTCCTTTTCTATTTCTTTCATTTACATTTACTTTTCTATTCGTTTTTATTTTATTTTCTTTTCGTTAGCGTATGGCGCTTTACGCATAAGCGCTGCTATAAGTATATTAAGCGATAGCGCAGTTTTTGGAAGATCGCTACTACTATGTGTAGCCCATCGGCTAAGTATTTGGAATTTTAGTAGTAGCGAGTTCTCGGTGAGACATGCTCTTGAAAGAACAAGTGCTCCCTAGGTGGCTTTGGTAATTAATGTCAACATATCTCTTGTTGGACTAACACTTTTATCTAGTATGTTTCGAGATAAGTTCAACAATGGAGTGGCATGGACTAAAGGATGTGGGAACTCCTTCAAGATGCTAAAGACAAAGGATTGGCTCAAGCTTCAAGCTCAAGACTCTTCATTTTACATTTTAGTGGTCCAAGATCACATTGAGTCTATAGGAAAAGCCAATACTATCAAGGAGGGATGAGGTGTTGTAATGAGCCTCTTGCTTCATGTGCTTAGTGATATGCTCCAAAACCCTCCACTACTTTCTCACATCCACATATGACCTAAACCTAAAGTCAAACTCATTACCGATTCTTTCTATCTGGCGCCACCGAGTTCAGATGTCATAGCCACTGCCACAAACCCTAAGCTAATCGGTTTCACCGATGGGGATCTCGGTCTCACCGAGATGGGATTGTAGTCTCTCTGTGTATGTCCATTACCAAAATCGGTCTCACCGAGTTTGTGCAATCGGTAATACCAAGATTACAATGCAATCTTTACGGTTAAGCTTATTACCCAAATCGGTCCCACGAGTTTGATTAATCGGTCTCACCGAGTTTGCCGCCCAACTCTCGGTTAGCTAATTACCAAAATTGGTCTCACCGAGTTTGTATGTCGGTCCCACCGAGATTACGTTATGCCTAACCCTAACCATATCAGTCCTACCGAGATGCATTTCAGTCCACAGAAAACCCTAACGGTCACTAGGTTTACTAAATCGGTCGACCGAGTTTGATGATTTGGTCCCACGAGTTTGGTAAATTGTGTGTAATGGTTAGATTTTGTGTGGAGGCTATATACCCCTCCACCTCCTCTTCATTCATGGAAGAGCCATCGAGAACAAGCCTACACTTCCAGCATCCTATTTACGAGAGAACCACCTACTAATGTGTTGAGGCCAAGATATTCCATTCCAACCACATGAATCTTGATCTCTAGCCTTCCCCAAGTTGCTTTCCACTCAAATCTTCTTTCCACCAGATCCAAATCCTATGAGAGAGAGTTGAGTGTTGGGAGACTATCATTTGAAGCACAAGAGCAAGGAGTTCATCATCAACACACCATTTGTTACTTCTTGGAAGTGGTGTCTCCTAGATTGGCTAGGTGTCACTTG
>JAHIAM010013510.1:0-11458 GCA_021605205.1 Aegilops longissima
GCATAGAACAAAAGTCCCTTACTGACCATGAGCCAAAAAGGATCAGAAGATATGATGGCACCCATGTAATCATGGCAAGTTATATTACGATTCATACATGGCAGGAACAACAATAAGTAGGCATGTTGGTGAGCTTGAATCACTCACCACAGAGCAATACATGGCATGGCAAGGCAACTCACAGTAAGAAGACATGGCATAGAAGCTAAACATGGCAAGAACAACATCATAGCATGCAAGGATCAACTACAACAACCTTGGCAAAATTGAATAACATGTAAACAATGCAGAGAACATTTTATAGCAAAAGTAGAGCTCTATTGACTCAAGCTATGGCACTCCATAATTGCAAACAAGGAATGGATGGATAGAGAAGACATGTATAACAAAACATCCTTACTGAAGTATCTCAAAATAAGCATGGATCTATCGCAGCATCAAGTTTACATGGCATAAAAATATCAGCGAAGCAGTGAAATCAGCAACATCATGAAGGCTAGTTTGCAGCTTGTGCTAGTCACCACATAGATCACAAAAATACATGGCATACACCCTGTAAGATGGCATGGCATATTACAAAACACATGTAGGACTCAAGTTCATAGGGTGCACAATCAATCATGGCAAAAATGACAAAAGTGCATGTTACGATAAGAATTAGAAACTAACATCACATAGCCTCTTCTAACAGAATTTCGGGCATCAAGATGAGCTCAAATGAAAATGATGCAATGAGATGAAATGATCTACTATTCGAGACGAACAATTTGACATATTACCGCCGAAAGCAGACTCGGTGCGAAGATGTGTCGATGAACATGCAACAATTTAACACAGATTATTGACTTGGTGAAAAAAACAGGGGAAGAGGTCAACCAGATTTGGATCGGATCGGATCTGGCGGAGGAGGAGATGGCGGAGCTGGCCGCGAGCTCGAGGCGCGTCCGGAGGAGGAGAGGCAGGCGGGCAGCGCGAAGGCGCGGCAGCCGAGTCCGGCGAGAGAGCAGCGATGCGGGGCGAGGCGCAGCAGTGCTCGCCGCTCCGGGGCAGGCAGCGGCAGGCGGAAGATTGGGGCGGGCTGGCGCGCAGCGGCAGCAGGAGAGCGGCCATGGGGCGGGCAGCGCTTGCGAGAGCAAGCAGCAGGAGGCAGCGATGGGCTCGGCGGGCCAGCAGTGGGACGGCGAGGAGGCCACGTGGCGGGCTGCCATTGGCGGCATGGCGCAGGACGTCCGGGGCGCCGAACATGTCGAGGCGGCGAGGAGATTTTAGGGTTTGAGGGTTGAACTGCGATTTTGGAGGAAGGTGTTTATATAGGTAGAGGGAGCTAGGAGAGTCCAAATGGAGTGCGGTTTTCGGCCTGTGATCGTGATCGACGGCGGGCGCATGGAGGAAGTTTGCTGGGTTTTGGGCCACTTTGGAAGGGTGTTGGGCTGCAATACAAAATAGGCTTTGCGGTTACCGGTTAACCGTTGGAGTATCAAGCGACCTCAAATGACCGAAACTTGACAGCGGTCTACGGTGCTATACCAAGGCCGCATGGCAAACCTCGAACCATTCAGAAAGTTTAACATCCGCACACGAAAAAGAGGTAAAAAGGCGGGAGACATAGGATGCGGATTGCAAAAGCGGACAACGGGAAAATGCTCGGATGCATGAGGCGAACACGTATGCAAAATACGATGCACATGATGACATGATATGAAATGCAGATGATGACATGGCAAAGTGCAACACGAACAAATGACATGAAGGGCGAATAATGGAAGCCCGTGGTCCAGGGCGTTCAACCTCCTCCACTAACAAGGTCCGTCCAGATCTTAGGACGACATAAGGGAAAGGGATGAGGTGAAGCAAGAACTGAAAGAAGAAGAAAGAATCAAGGCCTCGAGAAGAAGAGAGGCGCAGAATGCGAGAATCAAAAGCTCCGGAATCGATAGACTATGAAACCACTCGTTCTAACCGGATGGTTAGAATGAAAAAAACGAATAAGGCTGAAAAGGATTTAGGTAGCACTCCGGTGACAATGGAAGGATTAGAACATGAACTTGAAGGTGGAATGACCTTGGAAGATAAACAACATTGCCCCGGAAGAATTAAAGAATGGAAAGAAATGAACTTAGAAGGAAGGATTGAATGGAGTTGAATATCAGAAGAACAAAAATGCAAAACTCCAATTCTAGAAATACGGAGAATTAATTACTTGAGATGCAAGAAAAAAGATATTTGAATTCCACCAAAATATTGATGAAACTCTTGAAGAAAGATTTAAATCATGAGATCCACCGGAAGAACTCCGGTAACAAAAGGATGATGAGATAGAATGAAGGAAAATAATAAGATGAGCCTTCGATGATTTAGATGGATGTTAAAAATAGAAAATGAACTCGGAAAAGAATAGATGAAAACACTTGGAATGGAATTTATTCCTCAAGAACAAACTCGAAGGAAAAGGATTAATCACTTTGATGGAATAAGAATGAGATTTATTGTATCTTATCCTTCATCAAATTAAATTGATGACAAACAATGGATTTTGCAAACTACTTATTCTTCTTGAAAAAAAATTGGAAGTGACATATTAAAACTTGAAGGTCTTCATGAACCACGGTAGGATTGAAAAATGAATGGATTAATATGATAAACAAGTAAAAGAATCTTGAGCACCCTTAAAATTGAAAATGGTGGAAAAGAATGAATCACGGGAAGAATTAGAAAACAGAAGATACTTGAGGAAAAATTAGAGACAAGAGCGAAAGATCGCGAATGATTAAAATGCTTGAGCGACAGGAAGAATATTGAGGCGACGAAAGGGAACGATATAGAATAATTGGACAAGAATCTGAAAACTTAGGCAAAAATCTTGAAAAGGTGACCTCGGATGATCGAGCGGAAGTCTAAATACTCCGGATGGATGAAAGAATTTGCATGACTGAAACAATTAGATAGGATAACATCAAGCTAGCACCATGAATCTCGGGGAGCGGACAAGATTTAAAGAAACTCTACGGTCCAAAAAGAAAAACCACCAAAAAACTGAGATACTCCAGAAATGAAAAACGAGAGGTTGAGCCAACAATGAAATGATTTGAAATTGATCTTGGAAAAGGCATGTACTGGTGGAATCCTTTCTTATTCACACTTGAAAAGAATTGAGAATAACTCGAGGAATTAGAAAGGGTAAGATCCGGAAAAAAGACACTGGGTTAGGGCCCACTAAAGAAAAACACCGTTGGAAAGGATTGAAAACAGATAGATGAAACACGGAACAATTGAAATATTTGAATGAGGTGACAACCTCGGATTGATTTTAACATGAGAATCTCTGATAGGTCTTTGGAACTCGGAATGATAAACTGGCGAGGCGAGCGAGCAAAGGGAAATTTGGTGATGGAAAGAATCGATCGCGAAAAACTTTAATTGGATCCCCGGAAAAATAGATGAAGAATGTCGTACAAAGGAAATTCACGGTTGAAATGATTTGAAAATGAAGAGGTTCCCACGAATGAGATAGCTGGTGGGAAGTGACTCCGGGAAGAAAAAGGGGGGGCGGGAAAACAAAGGTAACGGAAGGAAATCGCGAATGAGTTCGGAAACACGGTTGAAATCATTGAGGAAAGAAAGCAAAGACTTCAACGAGTGGATAGATACTCGATTCGGACTCGGTTCGAGAAGAAGAAGGGTGGGGTGGAAAAACAAGGACAAGCGAGGTTGAACTCAAAGATGAAGATGGTGAGTCGACGAGTGCACGGATAAAAAGAGCGAGGAACAACTACGGAAAACCAACTCGTGAACCTCAAGAAAAATTTGAAGGGAAGAGGAGTAATTCAAAACACCTTCAAATTCCTTACGAGCGGCGAAGGGCGGAGGTAAAAAGAATCACTAGTCTCCGATATAACTAGACTCCAAAACAGTTTTCTTCTAGACTCAACAACGACCAAACTACGATCAATCAAGGGGGCTCCTAGGGTTGGTGAGGCTCGATACCAACTTATCACGCCCAATATCGACCCTATCCAAAAGAACTCGCGGTCCCACCAAGGATAGACCCACATATTAAAGCGCTTTTGCAAGGTGGATATCATTACATCAACATTACATAATAGATGGGGATACATACATAAGGCACAAATGCCACAACAATACATCAACATCATATACAAGATCAACATCCGACTACGGATGAAACATATGAAACTCAAACAATATCCACCACCTAGCCCGGTGCCGACACGGAACCTATACCCTGATCGGAGAAAGGCGAAGAAGAACTCCAACACAAGCAAACATCGCTCTCACATCATGATCGCCATAAACCTGTACCTGCAAGTGGTGGTGTAGTAATCTGAGCCACGAGGACTCAACAATCCCATTACCATGGGTATCAAGACTAACAAAGCTTAATGGGAAAGGAAGGGGTAAAGTGGTGAGGTTGCGCGGCGACTAAGCATATATGGTGGCTAACATCGCAAAATGAGGCGAGAAGAGAAACAAAGGGCGATCGTCAACTAGTGACAATCAAAGTGATCCTGAACTCTACTTCGTCGAGACATGCTTGAAACGTGTTCTCCTCTCGATCAACCGAAAAGAACCTCACAGTTCGCTGACAGTTCAGTGCATTTAATTGGAATCGACTTAGTTTTCTGGCGGACATTAACATAATTCCATCATACATAACGCAGACACGGCTCTCAGAGAGTTGGACCCTGGGAAATAACAGCCCATGATAAGCTCGCGATCAAGATATTCCTTCTCCAGGAAGACGGATCAGTCTGGAATCCAGCTACAAGACATTCGTGCAATAAAACCAAATCCAACAAAACCCATACGATCGTGACAATCCCGATAGGAGCTGCACATATCTCGTTCTCGAGGGCAACACGGATGAGACATCCTCGAGGTAAAAGCCAGACCTCAAGTTTGCCCCAAAACAGGGCCCGTGATCTACAGGTCCGAACCAGCACTTAGAAACCACTGGCGGCGGGGGGCTAAATAAAGATGACCCTCGAGAAAGCGACTCCCAAAGGGAAAAGTAGAGTGGTGGTGAGAGCCAAATAGGTAAAACCAATGTTGGGCCTTCTTTGAAAAGTCTTATTAAAGCAAGACTGTCAAGGGGTCCATAAATCACCCATTGGCGTTAGGGACGCATAAATCCGGGAACATAATACCGATATAGCGGAAACTAGGGCGGCAAAAGTGGAACAAAACACGGAGGCATAAGGCCGAGCCTTCCCTTACCCTTACCAAGTATATAGATGCATTAGATTAATAAGATATATTGTGATATCCAAAACAAGTAAACATGTTTCAACAAGGAACAACATCTCCATGTTCAACAAGGAACAACGCTAATATACTTCTGACAACTAACAGCGCTATAAGGAGCTAAAAAAAGCGGTAACCTTATAGCCAAACAACGGTTTGCTAGGAAGGATGTCAAAGGTTAGAAATTGACATGGCAATTTAGGATGGCTTGAGGAACACGGAGTAATAGAGTAGCATAGCATAGCGAAAGAACGAAGCAACTAGCATAGCAATGATAGTAGTGAGATCAGGAAGTAGCGGTCATCTTGAAAATCCCATGAAGAAAGACGAGTCCATAGAAGAAGATGAATGGTAGAAGCGAACCAAGCGTGAAGCGAGCGAATCCTCACGATCGCATTGAAGCGAGGAACTAACAAGAAGAAGCACACACACAAAGTAAACACACACATGAACAAGGCACTTGATGCACAACAAGCATGATGCGCTGACAAGCTACATGAAGCTACTCATGGCAAGATGATGCAAACAAGACCAACACATCAAGGCAAGTTTAAATGGGCGGAACAACATATAACAATTCCGGTGAGTCCTCATATATGCAAATTTCAGAATTGGTCAGATCTGAATAAACCTTATGTTCAAGTTGTTAAACAGCAAGTTAAGATGCACCGATGATCTACGCGAAATTCTAGTCCAAGTTACATATAAAGTTCATTAGATTGAACTCGGCCTAGAAGATATAGGCAAAACAAGATAACATGGCATTGATGCAAAATGCACCCAAACATCAAGCAAACACCTCAAAACAAGGATGCAACATGATAATATGAAACTACATGCAAAATCAAGGAAGTTTCATATAGAGCACACTCAAAGCAGACACGGTTCAACACATACACCCTATACAAGTCATGACAACAATCTCCAAAACAGCAACTAGGCATATTGCAAGCATCAAAACACTATGCTACAGCATCTCAACGTAATAACAAAAGGCATGGGCATGATGTACAGGTAAAGCATTACAAAATATGATCACTGAACTATCTCCATAAATCAGTAGAACATGCTCAAAAGGACATGGCAAGATTGCAAATAATACTGATTTGGACTTTAGCAGAAATAACATCAAGTTGCAATGTTTAGAGCTATCAAAAAACATGCTACATGAACTTATCATGGCAAACAAAGGCATGGCATGAACCTACTAATTGCATATAACAAAAGTCCCTTACTGACCATGAGCCAAAAAGGATCAGAAGATATGATGGCACACATATAAACATGGCAAGTTATATTACAGATTGATACATGGCAGGAACAACAATAAGTAGGCATGTTGGTGAGCTTGAATCACTCACCACAGAGCAATACATGGCATGGCAAGGCAACTCACAGTAAGAAGACATGGCATAAAAGCTATACATGGCAAGAACAACATCATAGCATGCAAGGATAAACTACAACAACCTTGGCAAAATTGAATAACATGTAAACAATCTGCCAGGGAACATTTTATAGCAAAAGTAGAGCTCGATTGACTCAAGCTATGGCACTCCATAATTGCAAACAAGGGCATGGATGGATAGAGCAAGACATGTATAACAAAACATCCTTACTGAAGTATCTCAAAATATGCATGGATCTCTCGTAGTATCAAGTTTACATGGCATAAAAATATCATGAGCAGGGTGAAATCAGCAACATCATGAAGCCTAGTTTGCATGCTTGTGCTAGTC
Organism: Aegilops longissima; assembly: GCA_021605205.1. Classification (NCBI taxonomy): domain Eukaryota; kingdom Viridiplantae; phylum Streptophyta; class Magnoliopsida; order Poales; family Poaceae; genus Aegilops; species Aegilops longissima. The sequence goes on from JAHIAM010013510.1 coordinate 7,002, forward strand.
ACCACATAGATCACAAAAATACATGGCATACACCCCTGTAAAGATGGCATGGCATATTACAAAACACATGTGGGACTCAAGTTCATAGGGTGCACACATCAATCATGGCAAAAATGACAAAAGTGCATGTTCTGATAAGAATCGAAACTAACATCACATAGCCCTCTTCTAACAGCATTTGAGGCGTCAAGATGAGCTCAAATGAAAATGATGCAGTGAGATGAAATGATGTACTCTTAGAGGCGAACAATTCGACATATTACACGCCTGAAAGCAGGCCACGGAGTGCGAAGATGTGATCGATGAACATGCAACAATTTAACAGCAGATTATTGACTTAGTGAAAAAAACAGGGGAAAGAATCAACGAGATCTGGATCGGATCGGATCTGGCGGAGGAGATGGCGGAGCTGGTCGCGGGCTTCGGGCGTGGCGGAGGAGGAGGCAGGCGGGAAGGCGCGGCCTGAGCCGATCCAGCGAGAAAGCGAGCGGCAGGCCGGAGGCGGCCGAGAGCTTCGCCCGGCTCATGAGACGGCAGCGGCAAGCGGAGAGATCCTGGCGGCGGCTGGCGGGCACTGCAGCCGGGAGGCGAGCAGTGTGGCGAAGCAGCGTCTGTGGCGCTTGCGAAGCAGGCCTGGGAGGGCAGCGATGGGCTGGCGGGCCCAGCAGTGAGGGCAATGGCGGGAGGCCACGTGTGAGCTGCCATTGGCGCTTGAGCGGGCGCGGGCGTTCGGCAGGCACGGACATGTCCGGGGCGAGGAGATTTTAGGGTTTGAGAGTTGGATGCGATTTTGGAGGAAGGTGTTTATATAGGTAGGGAGCTAGGAGAGTCCAAATGGAGTGCGGTTTTGCCTGTGATCGTGATCGAGCAGCGAGGCATGGTGGGAAGTTTGCTGGGTTTTGGGCCACTTTGGAAGGGTGTTGGGCTGCAATACAAAAGGGCTTTTCGGTTACCGGTTAACGTTGGAGTATCAACGACCTCAAATGACCCGAAACTTGACGGTCTACGGTGCTATACCAAGGCATGGCAACCTCGACCATTCGAGAAAGTTTAACACCCTTACGAAAAGAGGTAAAAGAGGCGGCGGGAGACATAGAGTGCGGATTGCAAAGCGGACAGCGGGAAAATGCTCGGATCGTGAGGCGAACACGTATGCAAAATGCGATGCACATGATGACATGATATGAAATGCAGATGATAACATGGCAAAGTGCAACACACAAGGAAATGACATGCAGCGGACGAATAAGCTGGAAGACACAGGCGCATAGAATCCAGGCGTTACATAACTCTGAATATAAACCGCCCGGGAGGGCGGTTCACCCTCACCATATTGGAGCCAGAGACTCGGAAGATGGCGATTAGCTATAAACTTAGAGGCCTGGGGCCGAGTCGGATTAGGGCCCATAATGGTAAAACTGCCATAGCCATGTAACTTGTGTTGTAAGATAAGAAAGGAGAGACCGGCGGACACTTGTATGAGCCGGCCTCGGGACTCTGTGAACGACGAGCGTCAACCCGTGTATATAAGGGGCGACCGGCGGCGGTTCGAGACAGACAACAACAACTCGAGGCTTAAGCGAAGCTATTTGCTCCCTAGTCGTCGAGATCACATCAATCCATTACAAACTAGGCGTGGCTTTTACCTTCATCGAAGGGGCGAACTAAGTATAAACTCTTGTGTCTTTGTGTCGCTTTAACCCTCTAAGTTAACCCGTCTGATGGCCCTGACTAAGTCCTTTCATGAGGACATCTGCGGGACAATTCCCGACAATTAGGCCCCACCGTGGGGCTATCGCGATGGTTTGATGATCTTAGAGGGCAAGCTCGAAGGACTCGGAGGCTCGCTGTGGGCGGATGACCAAGAGTCGTCGCGGCAAGCTCTACATCGGCGATGCAGGCTGGGGCCCGAGGCCGGCTCGATTAGTCTGGTGCAGGTCCCCATTGGTGGCATACAAGTGTTCATCGGCAAGATCGGTGAGCCAGGGCTGGCCGGACATCTGCACCGACCTCGTCGAGAGCGGCTCGTGAGGCGAAACCTGCCCTGGCAAAACCGGCTGTAAAGCGTGCTTTCGTGGGAGTCATCCACGAAGGAAACTATGAGGACGGATCAGCATCTAGTGGCGAAACCGTTGTCTACTCGATGAGTGTCGTCGGCCGGGCGAGTCTTACGGTGCAAGATGGCAGATTAGAGGCTGTTCCAGCGGTGCAGTTTCGGACCTTTGATCTGCCAACCGGGTTGGAATATTCATGGCGGTACTGGCGGCCTTCACTCTTGACCGCTCGCCAATGGTCGCGGTTCAACAGGCGATGGCAGCGAAGGCGAGGAGGCCTGTCGCCGTCGGCTCAAGTTTTATCAGAACTATTTGATGCATTGGCTGTGCTCATGGCGAGAGCTAACCGCGGACCAAGACATTCATAATGCGGAGATTGCAAAGGTGAAGGAACAAATCACTCGAGGCTAAAGCGGATCTGGCGGCTGCGAGGCGCTAGGATGGCGGCGAGCGGGCGCTTTGGATCTTATAAGCTTATAGGCTCATCTTGGATCGAGAATCGTCGCATGAAGTCATGAATAGGAAATCAGATCCGTTTGCCCTCATTTTTGAGGAAAGATCTCTTCAACACCCGGGCGAGGGACCAGTAATCCACGGTGGTGAGCGAGGCGGAAGCACGGGCAGGCGTGCGAGTTCAGCCCGTGATAGATCTACCTCGCCGTCATACCGGCACACCTCGGTGTGCAAACACCCCAGGTCATTACTCAACCCGATGGATAACCTTGTTGCGGATCGGCGCGGTTGGGCGATTCAATCGGCGATTCCCTGGCGGTAGAGGCGCTGGGTCAAGGAGCTCCTTAGGACAGCTCTGGTCCAACAAGAAGCGTATTAAATGCAGCCGCGATCGGATCCTCTACCCCGCCCGAGCCGGAGCTATAGCAGCGCGTGGATGAACCGGCTGTGTCAAATGTCTGTGGCCTTGTGCGCCCGTGCAACAACCCAGTGAGGCGGTTTCGACAACCGCTCGGAGGTGGTGGACGGGCGGAGCACGAAGGGAGGTCGAGTTAGCACCTGACATCAGGATTATCACTTCGCGGTTCGTCCAACCATCTTTGAGCACAGGGTTACCTCTAGCTCTTTGGGGTGCCTTGCCTTGTCCCGCTTTCGCAATGTCAGCTTGCCCAAAGATTTTAAGGGGCCATGCAAGGTGCCAAATTACATCGCCGATCTGGCTCGAAGCATGGATGAGAGTTATGAGATGGCCATGGAGATGCTGGATGTGGATGAAGCTGCGTGTGCAAAGTACTTCACCATGATGCTTGAAGAGCGGCCCGTGCTTGGTTGAAAACTTGCGCCCAATTCCATCAGTTATTGGGCCGATTGCGGACCGGTTCATTCAAATTTCAAAGATACGTAAGCAACCAATGTACGTGGTGGACTTGGCGGCTTGTGTCGAGCTGAGGGAATCGACAACCCATTGGAGTAGCCGCGTTTGAAGTCTTACATTCTTGAGACGGATCAACGCTGATTCTGCGATCTTAACCACGGAGGTAGCTGCGGTTTAAACCTTTAAAGTTGAAGCTGGGTGCATGAAGCGGTTTTGCAATGACATGGGCACCCTCATGGGCGTTTTAGTGAAGTATGCTGATTACGATAGTACCAAGGATCCCGAGTGCGGGGATGATGATGAAACGAGGAAGGAAAGTAGAACAGCAACTCCGAGAGGCCAGCAGCATCACTCGGCGGTAATGGTGGGAACAAGCGTAAAGCGAATGGTAACATGGGTTTACGTAGCCAACACCAGCGTGAAGGACAAGGAGCCAGCGGCGCAAGGGTAACAACCGAACGAGGTGGTGCGCCTAATCCTAATCCGGACCGGTTGAACTATCGATTGAATTAACCACTGCCGAAGCATGGGGCGAAGGGCGCCACAAACCACCTCTGGAAGGATTGTTACATTATCAGGAGTTCAAAAGTTCTAATGCTTTCGGTATGATCAAGGCTCGCGGCGGTTCGAGTCCGGCCGGAATTACAGTGGAGAAATTCGGTCCGAGGTTTAATGGTAATCCGAGCGGACATAACAATCAGAACAATCAAAATAATCAAAATTGGTTATAATCAGCAGCAACACAGGATCGGGTTATCGAGCAACCCAAAGCAGTTGAATGGTGGGCAGTATCACGTCTTCACCACTAACCCGACAAGCGAGACCGGAAGCTTGAGCGGGCAGTCAACATTGTAGAACCGTCGTGCCTCATTACCTCGCTGGTCGAGCAGCCTATTTTGTGGAGTAGAGAGGATCATCCTCCCGGGTTGACAATCCGGGTCAGCTAGCCTAGTGGTGGCACCTCGGTGGGAGGATACAAGTTCACCAAGGTGATTATGGGCGGAGGGAGCAGCATCAACATCACGTACTATGAGACCTTCCGTCGTATGGGGTTAACGATAAACATCTCAAACCGT
>JAHIAM010013512.1:0-12088 GCA_021605205.1 Aegilops longissima
GTGCCTTTTCTTGGCGGGTGCGATGAACTGCTAGATGGGGTTCGATCGCTCTAGCTCACAGCTTCTAGATGAGGATTCGGATCTGGATCCCTTCTTCTTGGGGTGGCTACTCCTATTTATAGGCGAAGGCTTTGGGCCTCTTCCCAAATATTGGCGGGAAGGCGCCAACAATTAGCCATTTGATGGGGAACAGCGGTACCTTATCGACTAAAGTTGGTCCTCGCTGCCAAAGGCTCTGGTGATGGCCTTTGCTTGGGCTCCACGATGACTCCTTCGGCCGTTGGGCTGGTCTTGATCTTGTTGCACAGCGGATGCCTTTGCTTGATGCTCTGCTGCGCTTGCTCCCTTTGCACCAAAGAGGAAAGGAGGACCTTGCGGTGGCGCCCGGCTGGCGCCCTCGGTGCGTCATGGCTTCGTCATGGGCACCTCACGAGGTACCCTGCCTTGAACTCTGCCACCTCATGAGCCACTGCTGAGGCCGTGCACAGAAGCTCCTTGTCGTCCGCCCAATCTCGGCCCCTCGCGAGTCTTGAGCTGCGTTGATGAAGATGGGCATGTGGGCCTCCTTGAGCCACGCCCGAGCCCGCAGGCGAGCAAGTCCAGGGACCCCGTTCCCGAGCAGCGCAATAGTTCATCCCAATCCTTGAAGGCGAGAGGTCTTTGAATCCTGGAGGATCTTCCCTAAGAAGAGTCTTGAATCCACTAGGGGATCTTCTCAATGGGCCGTGATCTCCATGGGAGAGGTAGTGGATGACCAAAACTCAATCTCTAGATGTGAGCTATCACTTTGCTAACCCTAAAATGGAGGTAGGAGGCAGTATATATCGTCTAGGGCAGGATGGGCCACATGGGCCTCTTCTTGAGTGTGAGCATGCATAAGGCGGATGATCCGGATGGCGGTTGCTACCTCTTGAGAACTGCGTTGGTTTTCCCTTGAAGAGAAAGGGTGATGCAGATAAAGTAAGCGAAGTATTTCCCTTAGTTTGAGAACCAAGGTATCAATCTAGTAGGAGGCCACGCTCAAGTCCCACACACCTACACAACAAATAAGAACCTTGCAACCAAAAGATAAAGGGGTTGTCAATCCCTTAGACCACTTGCAAAAGTGAGATCGATAGAGATGATAAGATAATATTTTTGGTATTTTTATGATAAAGACTAAAAATAAAGAAAGCAAAATAAGCGGCAAAAGAAATAGCTTGTTGTCGGAGATTAATATAATGGAAGATAGACCGGGGCCATAGGTTTCACTAGTGGCTTCTCTCAAGATAGCATAAGTATTACAATGGGTGAACAAATTCTTGTCGAGCAATTGATAGAATTGAGCATAGTTATGAGAATATCTAGGTATGATCATGTATATAGGAATCACATCAGTGACAAGTAGACCGACTCCTTGCATCTACTACTATTACTCCACACATCGACGCTATCCGCATGCATCTAGAGTATTAAGTTCATAAGAGCAGATAGCATGTAAGCAAGATGACATGATGTAGAGGATAAACTCATGCAATATGATATAAACCCCATCTTTTTATCCTCGATGCCAACAATACAATACATGTTATTTCCCCTCTTCACTAGGATCAAGCACATAGATTGAACCCAAAGCTAAGCACTTGTCCCATTGCAAGAAAGATCAATCTAGTAGGCCAAACCAATGACAATTTGAAGAGACTTGCAAAGAAAACCTATCATACATAAAAGAATTCAGAGAAGATTCAAATATTGTTCATAGATAATCTTGATCATAAACCCACAATTCATCGGATCTCGACAAACACACATAAAGAAGATTACATGAATTGATCTCCAAGAGAATCGAGAGAACTTTGTATTGAGATCAAAGAGAAGAAGCCATCTAGATAATAAATATGGACCCGAAGGTCAGAGGTAAACTACTCACACATCGCCGGAGGGCTATGGTGTTGATGTAGAAGCCCTCCATGATCAATGCCTTGGTGGAAGCGGAAAAAGGCCCCAAGATGGGATCTCACGATGCAGAGAGTTGCGGTGGTGGAATTAGGTTTTAGTGGTGCTCCCGATGGTTTGAAGTGCGTGGTATATATAGGAGGAAGAAGTAGATCGATGGAGCCACGAGGGGCCCACGAGGGTGGATATTGCGCCTATGGGGTGGCCTTCCTTGTGGCTTCCTCGTCGGTTGTAACGTCGATCCAAGTCCTCGGATCACGTTTGTTCCAAAACTCACGTTCTCGAAGGTTTCATTCCGTTTGGACTCATTTTGATATTCTTTCTTTCGAAAACGAAATAGGAAAAAAACAACAATTTGGGCTGGGCCTCCGGTTAATAGGTTAGTCCCAAAAATAATATAAAAGTGTATAAATAAGCCCATTGAACATCCAAAAGAATATATAATAGCATGGAACAATAAAAATTATAGATACGTTGGAGCGTATCGCGCACTAGATGATCGGATCCTCATCCGGATGATCCAGCTAGGTCGCCGTGATATGGTTGCTGGATGTCAGTCTTGATCGAGACGTCCGGTGAGTGCGGATGTCGGTGGGTCCGGATGTCGGCTGGAGTCGGATGATCTAGGAGAGTCCGATGATCCGGCCGTCGGGTGTTGTTGTCTTGGGCACATGCGGATTATGCGAAGGGACTGGATCATCGGGCTTGGTTTGGATCGTCGGGAGCTGGTGCGGATTAAGCAAGCTCTGTCTTGCTCCGTTCTTCTCCATCTCCGCGCTCTTCTCCTTTTCGTTCGGCCTTGCCCTTAACTTCTCCATGGCTTGTTCACGATACGGTATGCAAAGTGTCTCCATTTGAGGTAGTATCAATGTCTCATGTGACTCAAAAGGGAGTTGAGAGAGAGATGTCACCTCGGTCTCGATAGCTCTTGCATGTGCTCGTGTCATCGGTCCACTAACGCCGGGATGACCGTGGGATGCTTGGATCAGGTAGCGAGCACCCCACCACCTCCCTCCAGCGCATATGAGCGATGACACCATTGGAGAGGTTCTATGGCGGCAATGAGCCATTGATGGTGAAGTGCAAGGAAATTTGCTCGTGTTTTCCAACCTTCAAATCTTTGGCGCAACACTCATTTAGTTTGACCATGGATGCAATGGATGGGATTCAACGGATGATTCTTGATCTAGCCAATGGGTGAATTTTATTGAGGTTTTCCTCTAGGAGATGCGCAAGGCAATGGTGTCTCCGGTTCTCCAATAGTTAGCATGATGGTATTCATACCGCTCTCCCGATACACATGTAGATCTTTTCCATTTGGGGCTGAAATTCGTCCAACCTCCCCTGGTATGTCTTTAGAGATCATTAATGTCAATGATGCCTTGCAGGTTGTTGAGGAGGAGACAGCGGAGAAGAATGGCGAAGAGTAGATGTTGTCGATCATCATGATGCCTCTAACTGAACGGATCAATCTGCCGATTACTATCAACGATGACGAGCAAATGGCAGAGGTGTTGGAGATATGCCCTAGAGGCAATCATGTATGATGATATTTCCTATGTGTTTATGAATAAAGATAGTCCTTGGACATTATCAATGATGTGTATCCAAATGCGTGACTTGTTTGTGGGACTATGCATTGTATGATAACTATCCTAAAAATTAAGCTAGTCGAAGGGGTGTGTGGGCCTTTGTCGACTAGACTAGCATATGACCTGATCGATGGCTTGGTCTCACTAGCGAGGGAGCATTATATGCTAACCGGATAATATGGACTTGGAAAGGTCTAGTCGGAATCGGCGTAGTCGGATCTGAGTCGAGATAAGGTCCAGTCGGACGGACCCAACTATGAGGCAGGCGATATGTCATCTGTGAGTCTCTAGTACAACATATGTTCTATGTCCTAAGACTGAGTGGCACATGTACTCGGGATGGTGGGACCTGCTTTGGGCCGACCAAAGCTACTCCGTGGTGGTGGTTACAAAGGTAGGTTTGAGCTTCGGACCCATGTTGCGAGACATGGTTGAGCAAGATAGGATTTGCTCCTCAATCGGAGAGATATACTCTGGGCCCCTCGTGTGATCCGACTAGGATAAGCATGGCCATGCGACCAGGATTATGAGATAATCCGAATAGTGTGACATCCTTTGGAATGAGAAAGAGTCGGGCTAGCACAAGGATGTGAGAACCTTGAGCCCGACAACATATATCGTGTGGCAAAAGGAATGGAAGTATGATGTCAGGTTAGCTAACCAGCTTCATAGTCTGCTTGGTGTTCGGCATGCTTTGCTGAGGCCTCTACCACGTGAAGTTCATAGGTGATCGAACTGCGACCAAGCTGGCTTGAACCTAAGAATTGCAGCAAGGAAGGAACCTCCGGTCGGATCCGAGGACCTTTGGTCGGATGTGATCCGAGTTGTATTTGGATTGTGGCGAGTAGACTTATGGGCTTTAGGGTCGTCTGAGGCCCAAGTGTTGAGCCGTGGCGCCTATATAAAGTGGAAGTGCGGCACACTCATGCGTTGATCCTTGGGCTATCACTAGGGTTTGCATGTGTTGCGAATAGACACCTCCACTCTTGCATTGTGTGATCGGACCTAGCAGTCCGCTGCGGTGTTCCTCCTATGACGTGAATACCGTTAGAGGTGGTGCATCTGCTGCTCTGGTGAACTTATGCGTGGGATCGGACAACCGGCTGTTGAGGAGATCACACGAGGAGGAGGCGATCCAGTGGACGCTTGCCCCAACTCTTCTTCCGCTGCATGGCCTGCTGCGTCTAGTGGTAGAATTGTGATCCATCTCCGTAGCATGTTCTTGGCTGTTACTGCGCATAGGAATTTTAATTTGTAGTTGGCGCACCTCTAGTAGATCCCAACAAGAGGAGACCGTGGATAAGAATGATGATGAGGAGAGGTTGGAGATCATCATAAAGCCTATGCGAGTGACATGAATATATTTATTCCTCGTTGATGCGAGCATATATATGGTGGAGGAGGAGATGAATCTTGTGAGGATTTGGCGATGGTCACGAGCCAACCAAGACGAGTTCAAGGCTATGCCGTTGTGGAGTAGTATGCGTTCTCCCCACGTATAAGCAAATCTGTTTGGAAATGTAGTAGAAAACAAGAAAAAATCTCCATTCGATCACCCAAGAACAATATGAAGATCATTAACGGTTTGGATTGGATCGTTACCGACTTGCAGTGGAAGAAAATGAGTCGTGTAGATGGTACATGGAGTCCCTCAAACCGTATATGAATGATCGTCTCCAACGTATCTATAATTTTCTGTTGTTCCATGTTATTATAGTATCAATCTTGGATGTTTTATATGCAATTATATATATATTTTTGGGACTAACCTATTAACCTAGTGCCCATTGTCACTTGCTTTGTTTTGCTTGTTTTGGCTTTTGGAAATCGATCTGTAAGTGCATCTAGTGCCTTATAGTGATTTTGGTGTATTGAAGACTTATAGGTTAAGGGACTAATGTGTTTATGAGTGTACACGGTCTATAAGTCTATGAGGAGTTTGATATTTATAGAGAAAGTCGACCCTAAAAATGAAGTTCTTGATTGAAGACTTTGATATTACGAAGACTTTACGAAGACTTTGAAAGTGAAGAAATTGGTGTGACCTTGAAGACTTGGTATTCATTTGAGGAACATGAAGCGTGAAGACTTCTGTTTTAGTAGTTTCATTTTCTCTTTCTTGAGTCATAGGAAACCGTCTTGTTAAAGGTTAGAAATACTAAGGAAAAATTTCCATGTGATGCTCAACTCAAAATCCTACACCTACCAATCCCTTGGTGAAGCCATTGGAAATCTCATACAGTTCAGTCAAATTCTTGATGTGAAGGAAGTTCTTACAGTGTTGAGGAACTTATTCGAGAGTCATGATGCAGATCTTGATTGCCTACAGTGAGAACATGATAGTACGAGGAATTTGAGAGTCAAATTTCCGACCGTTCTTGTGTTGTGTGCAGCTGTCCTAAAATATCTTATCCACCTATGATTCGCTTTACGTACTTCTGTGATTGTCTTCATTTCATCATGATGACCATGCATATCTGTTATGCTTACTTACAGTACTTATTCCTGCAAGTAGTTCTTCACTTAGGAATTTCCTCACGGCAAATTCCTCGGTGAAGAATTCACAAAATGCCTATTCACCCCCTCTAGTCGATATAGCACTTTCAATTGGTATCGGGCGAGTACTTCCTTGTTACGTGTGATTTTAGTTTAACCACAGGTTTTAGTTATATGGAGCAGGTATGATCAAGATCTCGTGGGTGTCCGGCCTTTGATGGTATGGACTACCCCTCTTGGAAGAACAAGATCGAATGCATCTTGATGCAATGACAATGATCTACGGTATGTTGTGGAAAATGGTGTTCCCTCTTCTCACCCCCTGAGCGCTACGATGTGAAGGATTCAAACAACTCGATTCTCAGCGAAGAATATCATATGTAGCCATCGAGCAAAGGGCGGTATGGAAGAGTGAGTGCTTTGGAGCTGCTAAGATCATACAGGACGGCTGTCCAAAGTAAATGAAGGAGTCTCAACTCAGCGTGACTCTCGAGTTGATGTTCTTAATCTCTTCAACCGCTTCAAAGACTGACAATGAAAATGTTCAACAAACCTTGATCGCCTCTTGAAATCTCAAATGAGCTTCAGCGCTTGGTGCCATGACATCACGATCATGAGGTGGTGAAGAAATTTTGAGATAAAGCGATTCCTAATTTGATACTCAGCGCGATGATACAAGAACATCTGACTACAAGTCACTTGATCCATGATATCCTCGAGGGCTAAATACTCATGAGTTCGACTTCTTTGAAAGAGATCTCTATGGTTCTAGCTATGGAAAATCACGTGCGTGAAGGCCAAGGCATGTACGAATCATTGTGAAGACTACGGTAGTAGCCTTGGTGACCCTGAAAAATTAAGCGAGGAGCTAGCTTGCTCGTGAAGAAGTTCAAAAGTTCTCAAGGCGTGGTGCTTTGGAAAATCCTCAAGGGAGTGATTCCTCATCCAGTGACTATAAGAAGGCTATCCACAAATGCAAGAAACCTGGTCACTATATTCAAGATTGTCCTCGGTGGGAAAAGGAATTAAAGAAGAAGAAATACAAGGATTACGAGTTCGATGGCGCTAAGAAGAAGAAGAAATCGTCAAAATCTTCATCATCAAAATCCTCAAAGTCTTCATCTCACAAGAAGAGCAGCTCCAAGAAGGCTCGTGCATTCATTGCAGAAATGGACTCTGAAGCTGAATCGAGGAACATGAGGAAGGAGGCATCGGAGAGTCCAGTGCAGTGTGGCGAGTCGGCTCTACTCGCTTATCGACAAGTCCATCTTCAACTCTGAAACTGCCTCACCAACAAAGCTGATGAAGATAATGATGACTCGCTCCCACCTATTGCTTCATGGCAAAGGGTGCCAAGGTACTCAAATATACCTCCTCGAATCTAGTGAAAATGAATCGATGAAGATCTCAAGCCGCTACTCTAAACTTGCTAAGATTGCTAAAACAACAAAGAGCTTTTGAAAAGGTTCAAAACATGCTAGACAAAGTGATGATATGTTGGGTGAAGAAATGGATCGCACTCAAGCTACTGTGAAAATCTTGAGACTTGATCTAAGCTTGACAACCTTCAAGGTCATCATAGCACTCTCTTATCGATCATGAGAAACTTTCTTATGAATTTCTTCAAAAGCAAGATCTTGAGAAGCTAAGGCGAGTTATGAAGATCTTGAGAAGCGATTCATTACTTGCTCAACAAATCAGCGCTTCTCAAGAAAATTTGTTCCTCCATGCTTAAAGTGCATTGAACATGAATCGCTAATTCTTCACTGAATGTTCAAATGCTTCAATTGTTACAAATTCTTCACCTCTCTGCTATCACTAATTCCTCATCGAGGACATTGCTAGTATCCTTGCGATGCAGGGGTGAAGGAATTGTACATGACGGCATGTACAAAAGCCTCAAAGGGCATCAGACTCTTTGTGATGTGCTTAAAAGCAGATCCTCAACGGGAACCCTAGGAAAGAGGTATTGCCTTTGAGAGAAACTCAATCTGGTGGAACATATTGGAAGCTTGGCGGTACCCCAAAACCTCATGGGTTGCTGCAAAGGACATCGATTGATCCATCTAACTTATCTGGCTTTACATGTGAATCTCCTCATTCTTACGATGAGTCATTTGACTCAACTATAAACTGTTCAAAAATCAGAATGGTGAAGTATTTGCTAGATATGTTGGCCCTAAGCTGCGAGCAGTTCCCTATGAAGAAAATCTGGGTTCCCAAAAGGTGTCTTGAAAGTCTTGGTGAATGTCCTCATGACACCACTGTAAGAAGAACCCCAGATCAAACTCTTCATATGGATCCAAGTCCTCACTCTGGACCAAAGTCCTCCGTGGATCAAATTCCTCAAAAGGATCAAAGTCCTCATATGATTATCATCATGCTAACTTTCTGTTTGCGAGGTAGAGCTAAGGGCTATGAATATGTGCATTATTCTTCAAACCAATATGTTCATAAGTCCTCGAAGTATTTCTGCTTATTCATATGACCTAACCCTCTTATGTGAAACAAAATGGATTGGCTTCTATGCCACCATTCTCATATGGAGCTCGTGAGTGATGAACTCTTTGCCACCCCTTGGATGTGGGTGGTGAAGAAAAGAACTAATCTCTTCGAGGTCGAGGTCTCGAGCGAGCTTTAATGTCGAAGAATGTCTTTGGGGACGACAAAAATGCGAAAGGGCGGGATAATCATGAAGAAATGAACTTTCATTCCACGTCCTCATCTTGCTATATCTGTTTCTTGCTTGATGAAATTCATCGATGAAATTGATATCAATTCTTCATTGATGAAGTATATGAGATCGTAAGTTGCACTAATTCATCTACGGGATGATCAACCCCAAAGCCAATGGTGAGTCCTTGATAGTGGATGTACAAATCACATGATTGGTGACAAGAATCTATTGATGGATGCTCCCTTATCACCGTCACATCTGAAGCATACCATCTTCTTGACAAAGGCAAAAGTCGGTATTGGGTCTGGTAAGGTTGCGATCTCTAAGGACATACACATGGACAAAGTCATGCTTGTTGAGTCCTTAGGATACAACCTCATGTCGATCTCAATGCTTTGTGATCTTGATATGGTTGTTGTCTTTGGCAAATATCGTTGTGTTGTGATTATGGAAGCTGACAATTCCAAAGTCTTGAAGGCTTTAGGAGTGGAGACTTGTATATTGTTGATTTCTCTCGGGACCACAACCAGCCATGTGCCTACTTGCAAAAGCTTGAAGGTTGGCTATGGCATCGACGACTTAGTCACGAGGCATGAGGAATTTACTGCGCTTGCGAAGAAGAAGCAAGTCATTGGCATTGAAAAGGTCAAATTTCTCAAGGATCACTTGTGTGGGCGTGTGAAGCTGGAAAAATGACCAAGGCAAGCATCCAGCAAAGACTATCATGACCACTACTCGTCCATTGAATTGCTTCACATGGACCTCTTTGGTCCTAATCATTACTCAGCGAGTCACTAATGATGCATCTCTATATGGCTTTGTTATTGTTGATGATTACTCTCGTTACACATGGGTACACATTGTTACTTAGAAACATGAAGTGCGGAAGTCTTCAAGCGATTTTCCTCGAGGGCTTCAACCAACTTTGGTGTGAAGATCGAGCACATCGAGAGTGACAATGGAACTGAGTTCAAGAATCCGGTCTTGATGACTATCTTGATGAACTTGGTATTACTCATGAGTTATCTGCTCCTTATACTCCTCGGCAAAATGGCGTTGTGGGCGCAGAACGAGCTCTTGTTGAGATGGCTCGCACTATGCTTGATGAATACAAAGCGCCTCGTCGGTTTTGGATTGATGCAATTGATACGCGTGCCACATCATCAATAGAGTATATCTTCACAAATTCTTCAAGAAGGCGCCTATGAACTTCTCGCGACAAGAAACCCAATGTGAGTTATTTCAAAGTCTTGATTGCCAAATGTTGGATTAGAGATCCTCATCACAATGCCAAATTTGCACAGAGCACATGGAGGTTTACGCTTGGTTACGGAAAGGACTTGCACACCTCTGAGTCTTCAACATCTCTCTTCACAAGGTTGTTGAGCTGTAGATGTCTGATTCGATGAAACTAATGGCTGTAAAGAGGCACCTACCTTCTGTGATAGATGAACCAGCACGAGGAATCTATCAATTTCAAAACAGCGAGGATGTCATTCCTCTTGAAGAATCTGCTGAAGAATTCATTCCGAACACGAAGAGCGTCGGTGATGCACTGAAGATAATCTTTGAAGAAAATGGTCTTGAAGAAAATGCTGATCAAATTCCTCGGCGACAACCAGCCCATCCTCGCGTTGCAAAAGAAGTGCAAGTTGACAAGATCATCGATGACATTGAAGCACCGGTCCTCTCACCGCTCAAAAGCTTCACATTTATCTAACTTATTTGGGCACTATGCTTTTGTCTCTATCACGAGCCCACTAAGGTAGATGAAGCATTCTGGAGCACTGAGTGGATTCAGGCCATGCAAGAAGAATTACATCGATTCGAGCTCAACAGCGTCGGGACTGGTGAAGCGTCCGAGATCCTCGTAAGCATAATATCATTGGCACAAAGTGGATCTACTGCAACAAGCAAGATGAAAATGGCCTTGTGGTGAGGAATAAGAGCACAACTTGTAGCTCAAGGCTACACAGGTTGAAGGAATTGATTTGATGAAACTTTTGCACTGTTGCTAGACTTGAGGCTATTACATATTACTTGCTTATGCTAACCATCATAATATCACTTTATATCAAATGGATGTGAAAAGTGCATTCCTCAATGGTAAGCTTGAGGAAGAAATATATGTTACTCAACCCCAGGTTTTGAAGATCCGAAAAATCGACAAAGTCTTGGACTCAACAAGGCCCTCTATGGCCTCAAGCGGCCCTCGGGGTGGTATGATACTATGAAGGAATTCTTCATGAAGAATGCTTCACACGTTCACTCGACCCTACTCTCTTTACTAAATCTTATGATGGTGAACTATTTGTGTGCCAAATATCGTTGATGATATTATCTTTGGCTATCTTGACCAGCGTTATAGTGATGAATTTGCCTATATGATGAGTGAAGAATATCAAATGTCTATGATGGGAGAGTTGAAATTCTTCTTAGGTATTCAAATTAATCAAACACAATGGCATATTCATATCTCAGGAGAAATACCTCAAAGATGTTCTAAGGAAATTGGCATGCAAGATTGCAAAGCGTCAAAATTCCTATGCCCACAAATGGCCATTGTAAGTGCATCTAGTGCCCTTAGTGATTTTGGTGTATTGAAGACTTATAGGTTAGGTAACTAATGCGTTTGTGAGTGTACACAGGTCTATAAGTCTATGAGGTTTGATATTCTGAGAAAATCGACCCCTAAAATGAAGTTCTTCAAGTGAAGACTTTGATATTACGAAGACTTTAGAAGACTTTGAAAGTGAAGAAATTGGTGTGACCTTGAAGACTTGGTATTCATTTGAGGAACATGAGCGTGAAGACTTTTGTTTTCGTAGTTTCATTTTCTCTTTCTTGAGTCATAGGAAACACCGTCTTTTAAAATTGAGGAAATACTAAGGAAAAATTTCCATTGATGCTCAACTCAAAATCCTACACCTACCAATCCCTTGAGTAAAGCCTTTGGAAATCTCATACAGTTCAGTCAATTTCTTGATGTGAGCGAAGTTCTTACAGTGTTTGAGAATTATTCGGCCGAGGAGTTAAGAATTGCCGTGATTGCCTACGATGAGAACATGATAGTACGAGAATTTGATATTCAAATTTCCGACCGTTCTTGTCTTGCTTGGCATGTCCCAAAATATCTTATCCACCTAACGGTCATATCATTGAAGGGCATTTATGTCTTATCATGTCGGGCTGCTCCCTAGGCTATAAATAGCCGCCCCTACAACCACTAGCTGGTTGGCTGCTCAAGAACTTGACACTTGTCATTTGAGAGCAACCCA
Organism: Aegilops longissima; assembly: GCA_021605205.1. Classification (NCBI taxonomy): domain Eukaryota; kingdom Viridiplantae; phylum Streptophyta; class Magnoliopsida; order Poales; family Poaceae; genus Aegilops; species Aegilops longissima. Next base: position 11,979 of record JAHIAM010013512.1, read on the forward strand.
TCCTCGAGAATTTGAGAAAATCATCAAGTGAGAAAAAAAACCAAACCCCTACAAACCCAAAGTGATTGAGCATCCGAAGAAATTGATCCTGTGGATCCGGGCTTTTATTT
>JAHIAM010013516.1:0-22601 GCA_021605205.1 Aegilops longissima
AAGGGTCAATCAGCTCTACTTTTGCTACCAAATGTTTCCTGGCAGATTGTATCGTGTTATTCAATTTTGCCAAGCTTGTTTGGTTGATACATATATTATGTTAGTGTTCTTGCCATGTATGTTTCATTATGTCTTCTTGATGTATGTATGCTTAGTTTATCATTTGGGGCTCTGTGGTAGGTGCATTGAGCTTGTAAACATGCCATCTTTATCAGTTTTGACATGTCATGTTGCTGAATCTTAAGACTTTCAATATTGACATGGGTGTTACTATATTTTCTAGTCCTTTTTGGCTTATGGTCAGTAAGGGACTTTTGTTCTAGGCTTTGAGTAGATTCATGCCATGCCTTGTTTTGCTATTTTGAGTTCCTGTAGCATGTAGTTTTGATGCTCTGAACATTGCAACCTGTTGCTGTTTTGCCATATCCAGCCTGATTATTATTGCACTTTTGCCATGCTTGTTTGAACATGTTATGATGTGAACTAGCCAGCTCAGTGCTCATCTTTGTCGAGCATCATGTTAGATCACTGCCATGTGCTTTGTTGATACGTTTGGGTGCAGTAAGCAATTATTTTTGCTTGTTAAGTGGTATCATGCTGTTAATGGCAGATTTCGCCATTCTTGTTTTGCTTGCCATTTGCAAATCGTGCATCCGTTTCCGGTGATCTTTATATCGATTTCAGCGAAATCATCTCATCTTTCAGTGGCATGCTTGGTTTGCCAAGTTGATGCCTGGTTCATCATTACCTTCGGGCCATAAGCATTGCATTCATCCGCATATCATGTCATGTTTTGCATCATGTTGATTGTGCATTGCACGTGATTTATTGTGGTTCCTTTGTTTATGTTGTTGCTTTGGGTAGAGTCGGAGGCGATGCGTGAGCGAGGCCTGTTGAGAAGCGTTTTGAGGATCAAGCTTTCGACAACTCCGAGAACATTGCGAGCAGATGACCATACCCTCGAAATCACTTCTATCTTTGCTATGCTAGTTGCTCGCTCTTTTGCTATGCCTATGCTGATGCCTACCACTTGCTATATCATGCCACCCATATTGCCATGTCAACCTCTAACCATCCTTTCCTAGCAAACCGTTGATTGGCTATGTTACCGCTTTTCGGCCCTCTTATAAGCGTTGCTAGTTGCGGTGAAGTGAAGTTTGTTCCTTGTTGGAACATGGAAATGTTGTTCCTTGTTGGAACATGTTTACTTGTTGGGGATATCACAATATTTATATATCTGCTATAATTAATACATCTATATACTTGGTAAAGGGTGGAAGGCTCGGCCTTATGCAGTGTTTTGTTCCCTCTTGCCACCTAGTTTCCGTCATACGGTGTTATGTTCCTTGATTTTGCGTTCCTTACGGTTGGGTGATTTATGGGGACCCCTTGACAGTTCGCTTTGAATAAGACTTCGTCCGGCAAGGCCCAACATTGGTTTTACCATTTGCCACCTAAGCCTTTTCCCCGGGTTTTCGAGCCGGGGTCATCTTATTTAAACCCCGGGCGTGCTCCTTTGGCGTTGGTCCAAACTAAACACGTCTTGGGACCATTCCTTGGCAACATGGATTCGTCGGTTCCTGTCGTCCGCTTATCGGTGTGCCACGAGAGCGAGATATGTGCAGCTCCTATCGGGTTTGTCGGCACATTGGGCTTTGCTGGTCTTGTTTTATTCTTGTCGAAATGTCTTGTAGTCCGGGATTCGAGATTGATGGGTCTTCGGTAGAAGAATATCCTCGTTGACCGTGAGAGCTTATAATGGGCTAAGTTGGGACACCCTGCGGTAATATCTTTGGCCGTGCCCGGATATAGGCAGATGGAATTTGTTAATGTCGGTTGTAGAAAACCCAAAGTTGACCTCAAATAAAATACACATCAACGGCGTGTGTAACCGTGATGGTCTCTTCTCGTGGTCGGAAGTGAACGATGTTGGAGTTATGTCGGCGTAAGTAGTTCAGGATCACTTCTTGATGGCTACTAGTTTCACGACCGTGCTTTGCTTCTCTTCGCTCTCTTTTGCGAAGTAGCCACCATATATGCTGGTAACGCGCAGCTCCACTTTACTACCTGTCCTTCCTATAAGCTTAAATAGTCTTGATCTGGGTGTGAGATTGCTGAGTCTCCGTGACTCACAGATACTTCAAAACAGTTGCAGGTTCCGGCGATGCGGTGCGGTGATTCCACGAGCTCAAGTGGGAGTTCGACGAGGCGTGGTCGTTACTATTGTCTTTTCGGATGATCATAGTGGTGCCCGGTTGGGGCGATTAGGTCTGTAGCATTTGGGTATCTTCTTTTATTTTGGTTCCGTGTGGACCTTGAGTACTGAATGATGGATGTTTATTTATGTCTTTTGGTGGCAAAAGAACTTGATTTTTAATTATTCGGGTTGTGTAAGATTACCTCCTTGCACTTGTTTCAAGCGGTTTGCCTCTTCGTCCTCCCGGGGGAATTAGCCCCCACGTACACTCTTTTCTTATCCTGTTCTTTTCCTTTTCTTATTTTGTTTACCTTTTTTCCCTTTCGGCTAAGATCTTTCCGGATTCCCTTTGGGAGGTGTTAGGGGTTTGACCCGGTTGTTTATTGGTGTTATAGCCCTTGGGCCGTTTGCATTTGATTCTATTGTTTCTATCACTGTGATCGATTGGATGTTTATTTATTTTTTTGCCTTTGCCCCCCTTCCCCGCGCCCCTTTACCTCTTTTCATTTTTGACGGTCTTGGAAAAGGTTTGTCACGGCCTTTATGCAGTGCCGCTTTAAAGTTTAAATGCCATTTGGGTGGTTTGATACTCAACAGTTAACGGAACCGTAAACCTCTTTTTGGGCCCCCCTTCAAAGTTTAAACCCAGCAAACTCCCCCCTCTCGTGTTCGATCCCGATCCGTGGCAAAAACCCACCTCATTTGGACTCTAAGCTCCCTCTCCTATAAAATTGTGCCTCTCCGAAATGGGATCAAAACCCCTGTCCTCTTCCTCCCCCCACCGGACGTCCGGCGCCGGACATTCCCCCTCCCCAAAATTCCCCGTCCGCGCGGTCCTCCGCCGCCCGCCGCGCCCGGCCCGCGGGGCCGTAACCCGTCCGGCCCGCCCGCCGCCCTTTCGCCCCTTCCCCCTGCCCGGGCGCCCTCCCGTTCGCCTGCCGCCCGGCCCGCGCCTCCCGCCCGCCCCTCCGCCGGCCCACCCAGCGGGCCCGCCCCGCCCCGGCCCCCGCCGGACCGCCCGCCGCCATCGCCGCCCGCCCCGCCCCCGTGCTCCGGCCGGCCGGAAACCCCCGCCGCCCCCCGGCTCCGCGTTCGGGACCCGCCTCCGCACGCCTCGTCCCCGCCGGACCTCCGCCTCCCCGTCCCCCGGGCCCGCCCTCCCGGGACCTCGCGGGCCTCGCGGATCCACGGATCGGGCGAGATCCACCACCACCAACCAACGCCCAGCCTGGAGTTTCACGGTGGGTCGTCGGCCAAATTAAAATTCCCTGCGGAACATCCGGGAACTCCGGGATGGATCACGTTGTTCCACTAGGCAGCCGTGCCGTGCGGAAGAAAAGTTGGGCAGGGCGTCGGTTGTCGTCTTCTCCTCCGATCTCCCTCGGCGGTGGTCGTCCATCCCGGGGGTTCGCGGGGCACAAGTGCACGCCTCCGGTATCGCGGGGCGGGAAGGCGTCGTGCGGCGGTTTGGTCCAATCCCACGTCGGCGAGTGGAGGTGGCTACGCCCAATGCAGACCCTAACCGCCCGAAGTGATCAACCCTGGTGTGCCCACCTCCACTTTATATAGGCGTCCGTCGCGGGCTCAACACGGGCTCGCCCCGGACCCTAAAAAAGTCTATTGGTCCGTTCCTAGTCGATTCGGATCATCCGACCCGGTGTCCTGCGACCTCGTGGGTTCCTTCCCTTAAGGGCGACCCCTTAGTTCAAGTCGGCTTGGTCACGATTCGGATCACCTCCGACATACCGCGGTTGGTAGCGGCCTCTAGCAAGGTGTGCGACCACCAGCGAACTATGAAGCTGGTTAGGCGAACACCTGGCAATGTCACACTCATTCCCTTTTCCGCCGATATATGTTGTCGGGCTCAAAGGCTAGCCGACCTCTTTCTCGTTCGTGATCCGACCACTCGGATTATCTCATAATCCTTTGCATAGCCATGCTGTTTCTGGTCGAGATCACACGAGGGGCCAGTATATCTCTCGATCGGATGGGCAAATCCCATCTTGCTCGACCATGTCTACATGAGCATGGGATGACAAACCGAAACCTACCTTTGTAACTACCGATCCGCAGAGTAGCGTTTGGTCGACCCAAAGCAAATGCATCACCATCCAGTACATCGTGGCTCAGGTCTTAGGACATAGAGCGTATGTTGTACTAGAGACTCACAGATGACATATCGCTCGTCTCATAGTTGGGTCTCCGACTCGGACCTTATCTCGACTCGGATCCGACTATATGAATCCGACCAAACCTTTCAAGTCCATATTATCCGGTTAGCATCCAATGCTCCATGGCTAGTGAGACCGAGCCATCGGCGTGTCATATGCTAGTCTAGTCGACTCTTGGCGTCCACACAGCCCTTCGACTAGGGATCTTTTAGGACAGTCATCATACAATGCATAGTCCCACAAACAAGTCACGTACATGCTTGATACACATCATTGATAATGTCCAAGGACTATATTTATTCATAAACACATAGGAAATATCATCATACATGATTGCCTCTAGGGCATATCTCCAACAGATCTCCCACTTGCACTAAGTCAATCAAATGACGAATGCCCGTAGCTCTAGCAGTGCCCCACATGCTTGGGTTGTGGGCGGCTTATAAGCGGATCTGCAACATTTGCATCCGTGTGAATCTTGCATAACTCTACATCACCATTCTTCACGATCTTTCGTGTCGGTGATATTTCCGGTCTATGTATCGACCTTGTGGTGATTCCTCGGCTCCTTGAGCTGCGATGGCACCAAATTATCACAATAAAGGTCAATGCTTTCACGAGGCTGGAAAATACCAAGATCATCCAGAAAATGCGGATCAAACACCTTCCTTTGCAGCTTCATAAGCGCAATGTATTAACACGTGGTAGAATCGACCCCGTATCCTGCTTGGAACTCATCGATTCTGCTCCTCCGTTGGGCGTACGAATCTGGACTTGATCGACAATCATCTCTGTCGGTTTGGAAACTAGCATCGGCGTAACCCCTTCGCGAGCTCTTCCTCACCTCCATAAACTAGGAACATCTCTTTAGTCCTTTTCGGTACTTCAAAATAGTCTTTACCGCTGCTCGGTGACTCTCACAGGTTGGCCTGGTATCTACTTGTTAGGCTTATTGCAAAAGCAACATCAGGCCTTGTACATATCATAGCATACATGATGGATCCGATTGCGAGGCATCGAATCCTACTCATCTGCTTCGCTCATCGGATGTCGAAGGACTACGAGCCTCGCTTAGCCTTATACCATGTGAGGCGGCAAGAACCCTTTCTTCGCCTCACTCATGTTGAACGCTTCAACACTTTATCTATGTATGTGCTCGGCTTAAGCCGAGCAGCCTCCTCGATCTATCTCTATAGATCTTAATGCCTAAAATATAGACTGCCTCACCAAGGTCCTTCGCCGAACTTGCCATTCAATGATCCCTTGGCCGAGTTTAACATCGAAACATCGTTCCCGATCGGTAGTATGTCGTCCACATACAAGATCAAAAACACTATTGAGCTTCCACTAACTTCTTGTATAAACAAGAGTCCTCTTCCCTTTTGATGAAACGAGACCGTGGCGACCTCATCAAAGCGAATGTTCAACTCCGAGATGCTTGCTTCAACCCATAAATGGATCTCTTGAGCTTGCATACCTTACTAGTGCTAGTCGGATCGACAAAACCCTCGGGCAGTATCATATACCGTCCTCGGTTAAATTTCCGTGAAGGAAAGCCGTTTGACATCCATCGCCATATCTCATAATGAAATATGCAGCTATAGCTAGTATGATCCTCACCGATTTCACGCCAGCTACGTGATAAGTCTCGTCGTAGTCAATTCTGGAACTTGTCCATAACCTTTAGCGACAAGCGAGCTTTGTGGATCTGAACATTTCCATCCACATCGGTTTTCTTCTTAAAGACCATTTGCAACCAATGGCGATTCGCCGGTGGCGGATCAACCAAGTCCGGACTTGATTCTCATCCATGGACTTCTTTCGGATCTCATGGCCTCTAGCCATGCCTCGAATCTGGGCTCACCATCGCTTCCGCATCAGTGGCGGCTAAATCGCTTTCTAGCAACAATACATGCGCGCTCTGCGCAATCTTTCCGACCTCCGTGGTTCGGCGCGCTTCCCTCAGGTTCCTGGCCCGACTCGGTATGATTTCATCACCGGCCAGAGCCGTCCCAGTGGTCCTTGAATTTCTTGAGTCGAACCGTCCTCCCTTGGCCTCCGGACTGAAACTCTTTCTCAAGGAAAACCACGTTCGAGCAACAAACACTTTGTTCTCTTCCCGATTGTTGAAGCTATATCCCAAGGTTTCCCTCGGGTATCCACGAATATGCATTTATCGACTTGGGTGTAAGCTTATGGAAGCATAAGTTAAACGGCAAATCTTCACAACCCCAAATCTTTAGAAAAGACAAACGGACTCTTCCGGTCCACTCATCATCGATTGTCTTGTCTACGGTTTTGATGGTACACTATTAAGTGTGAAGCTGTAGTTTCTAGGCGTATCCCCAAAATGACAAGGTAAATCCGATTTGCTCATCATAGACTGGACCGTGTCCAACAAGGTCCTATTCCTCCGTTACGACCGCCGTTTCTGCATGGCGTGCCAGGAGTAGTGTGAGTACTATACCTCGACTTTTGATGATCATCGAACTCCAGGCTCATGTACTCACCTCCACGATCGAGATCGCGAAGCTTTATAGTCTTGCGAGCTGATTCTCAACTCGTTCTGAAACTCTTTGAACTTTTCAAAAGTCTCCGACTTGTGCCTCATCAAATAGATATATCCATATCTACTCAAGTCGTCGGTAAAAGTCACAAATCTTGATAGCCCCTCGGCGGTTGTGCTCATTGGACCACACACCCTGTATAAGCTCCAATAGCTCGGATGCCCTCTCCAACTCTTTCGAAAGGAGACTTAGTCATCTTGCCGAGCAAGCATGATTCACATGTCTCGAAACGACCCAAAGTGGGAAGTTGTAACATCATGTCCCTTGCGTCCGCGCGTCCTCCGCACGTCCGCGCGCGGCCCGCAGGCCAGTAAACCCGTGCGGCCCGCCCGTCGCCCTTTCGCCGCTTCTCCCCTCGCCCGGCAGCGCCCTCCGCCGTCTACGCCCTCGCCGCCGTACCAGCGCCTCGGCCTCCGCGCCTACCCGCCGCGTCTGCCTCCGCCCGGCCTGACCTTCAGCGCCGGTGACCCCAGCGCCTCGTCCGCCGGTGACCCAGCGCGGACCGCCGCCGCCATACGCCCCGCCCGGACCCGCCGCGCGTGCTCCGGCCGCCAGCCAGACGGGCTTCCCTTCGCCGCCAGCGCCACGCGCAGCTCCTCGCGTTCGTCCGGACCCGCCTCGCTGCCGCGCCTCGTCCCCATGGGACCTCCGCCTCCCGTCCCTCGGCGCCCGCCCTGCAGCCCTACGCCCCGAGCCGCGCCGTCGCGGATCCACCGGATCTGGCGAGATCCACCACCACCACCATAAGCATAGCCTGACCCCGGAGTTCTACGGTGAGGTCGTCGACTGCAAATTAAAATTCCTCTGCTTGAACATCCGGGAACATACTGGGAGATGGATCACGGTTCGTTACCACTAGGCGCCTTGATGCGTCGTGCAGGAAGAAAGAGTTGGGGCAGCGCGTCCGAGTGTCGTCTTCTCCTCGTCCGATCTCCCTCGGCGGTCGGTCGTCCGATCCACGTGCGAGTTAGCGGGCGGCACAAGTGCACCGCCTCTAACGGTATCGCGGCGTGCGGGGAGGAGCGTCGTCGCGGCGGTTGCTAAGTCCAATCACCACGATCGGCGGCGAGTGGAGGTGGCTATCGCAGCACATCACAAACCCTAACCGCAACACGAAGTGATCAACCTTTGAGTGTGCCGCACCTCCACTTTATATAGGCGTCCGTCGCGGGCTCAACACTTGGGCTCGCCCACGGACCCTAAAACCAAAGTCTATTCGGTCCGTTCCTAGTCGATTCGGATCACATCCGACCGGTGTCCCTGGACCGACCTCGTGGGTTCCTTCCCTTAAGCGCGCGCGACCCCTTAGGTTCAAGTCGGCTTGGTCACGATTCGGATCACCTCCGACATACACGCGGTTGGTAGCGGCCTCTAGCAAGGTGTGCCGACCACCAAGCGGACTATGAAGCTGGTTGGCGAACACGGCCTGGCGTGTCACACTTCATTCCCTTTTCCATACGATATATGTTTAGCCGGGCTCAAAGGCTAGCCGACCTCTTCTTTCGTTCGGTGATACTGACCACTTTGTGGGATTATCTCATAATCCTTATCGCGTAGCCATGCTGTTCTGGTCGAGATCACCGCGAGGGGCCAGTATATCTCTCTCGATCCGGATGGGCAAATCCCATCTTGCTCGACCATGTCTACGCAGCATGGGGCTGGACAAACCGAAACCTACCTTTGTAACTACCCGTCACGGAGTAGCGTTTAGGTGACCCAAAGCAAATCATCACCATCCAGTACATCGTCGGCTCAGGTCTTAGGACATAGAGCGTATGTTGTACTAGAGACTCACAGATGACATATCGCTGCGTCTCATAGTTGGGTCTGTCCAGGCTCGGACCTTATCTCGACTTCGGATCCGACTATGTCGAATCCGACCAAACCTTTCAAGTCCATATTATCCGGTTAGCATCCAATGCTCCATGGCTAGTGAGACCGAGCCATCGACCGTGTCATATGCTAGTCTAGTCGGACTGCGCGTCCACACAGCCCTTTCGACTAGGGATCTTTTAGGACAGTCATCATACAATGCATAGTCCCACAAACAAGTCACGTACATGCTGATACATCATTGATAATGTCCAAGGACTATATTTATTCATAAACACATAGGAAATATCATCATACATGATTGCCTCTAGGGCATATATCTCAACATCTCCCACTTGCACTAAGTCAATCAAATAGACATCGAATGCCCGTAGCTCTAGCGTGCCCCACATGCTTGGGTTGTGGGAGCGGCTTAGTAAGCGGATCTGCAACATTTGCATCCGTGTGAATCTTGCATAACTCTACATCACCATTCTTTACGATCTTTCGTGTCGGTGATATTTCCGGTCTATAATATGCGACCTTGTGGTGATTCCTCGGCTCCTTGGCGTGCGATGGCACCAGAATTATCACAATAAAGGTCCAATGCTTTCACGAGGTGAGGAAAATACCAAGATCATCCAGAAAATGCGGATCAAACACCTTCCTTTGCAGCTTCATAAGCCGCAATGTAAACCTTACGTGGTAGAATCGACCACCGTATCCTGCTTGGAACTCATCGATTGCCTTGCTCCTCCGTTCGGGGCGTACCGAATCTGGGCTGTGATCGACAATCATCTGTCGGTTTGGAAACTAGCATCGGCGTAACCCCTTACGGCGAGCTCTTCCTCACCTCCATAAACTAGGAACATCTCTTTAGTCCTTTTGGTACTTCAAAATAGTCTTTACCGCTGCTCGGTGACTCTCACAGGTTGGCCTGGTATCTACTTGTTAGGCTTATTGCAAAAGCAACATCAGGCCTTGTACATATCATGGCATACATGATGGATCCGATTGCGAGCATCGGGAATCCTACTCATCTGCTTCGCTCATCGGATGTCGAAGGACTACGAGCCTCGCTTAGCCTTATACCATGTGAGGCGGCAAGAACCCTTTCTTAGCCTCACTCATGTTGAACCGCTTCAACACTTTATCTATGTATGTGCTACGGCTTAAGCCGAGCAGCCTCCTCGATCTATCTCTATAGATCTTAATGCCTAAAATATAGACTGCCTCACCAAGGTCCTTCATCGAAAACTTGCCATTCAATGATCCCTTGACCGAGTTTAACATGAAACATCGTTCCCGATCGGTAGTATGTAGTCCACATACAAGATCAAAAACACTATTGAGCTTCCACTTCTTGTATAAACAAGAGTCCTCTTCCCTTTTGATGAAACAGAGACCGGTGGCGACCTCATCAAAGCGAATGTTCCAACTCCGAGATGCTTGCTTCAACCCATAAATGGATCTCTTGAGCTTGCATACCTTACTAGTGCTAGTCGGATCGACAAAACCCTCGGGCGTATCATATACGTCCTCGGTTAAATTTCCGTGAAGGAAAGCCGTTTTGACATCCATCGCCATATCTCATAATCGAAATATGCAGCTATAGCTAGTATGATCCTCACGATTTCAGCATCGCTACGGCGAGTAAGTCTCGTCGTAGTCAATTCCTGGAACTTGTCCATAACCTTTAGCGACAAGCCGAGCTTTGTGGATCTGAACATTTCCATCCACATCGGTTTTTCTTAAAGACCCATTTGCAACCAATGGCGATTCGCCGGTGGCGGATCAACCAAGTCGGACTTGATTCTCATCCATGGACTTAACTTTCGGATCTCATGGCCTCTAGCCATGCCTCGAATCTGGGCTCACCATCGCTTCCGCATCACGTGGCGGCTCGTCGCTTTCTAGCAACAATACATCAGCACTCTGCGCAATCTTTCCGACCTCCGTGGTTCGGCGCCGCTTCCACTACAGGTTCCTGGCCGACTCGGTATGATTTCATCACCGGTAGAGCCGTCCCAGTGGTCCTTGAATTTCTTGGTCGAACCGTCCTCCAGCGGCCTCCCGGTGAGAAACTCTTTCTCAAGGAAAACCACGTTCGAGCAACAAACACTTTGTTCTCTTCCCGATTGTTGAAGCTATATCCCAAGGTTTCCCTCGGGTATCCACGAATATGCATTTATCGACTTGGGTGTAAGCTTGTCGACATAAATTAAACGACAAATCTTCACAACCCCAAATCTTTAGAAAAGACAAGCTGGGACTCTTCCAGTCCACATCTCATCGCGTGTCTTGTCTACGGATTTTGATGGTACACTATTAAGTGTGAAAGCTGTAGTTTCTAGGCGTATCCCCAAAATGACAAGGGTAAATCCGATTTGCTCATCATAGGCTGGACCGTGTCCAACAAGGTCCTATTCCTCCGTTCGACACGCCCGTTTCTGTGGCGTGCCGGAGGTGTGAGCTGAGTACTATACCTCGACTTTTGGATGATCATCGAACTCTGGCTCATGTACTCACCTCCACGATCGGATCGCGAAGCTTTATAGTCTTGCCGAGCTGATTCTCAACCTCGATTCTGAAACTCTTTGAACTTTTCAAAAGTCTCCGACTTGTGCCTCATCAAATAGATATATCCATATCTACTCAAGTCGTCGGTAAAAGTCACGAAATCTTGATAGCCACCTCTGGCGGTTGTGCTCATTGGACCACACACATCACGTGTATAGCTCCAATAGCTCGGATGCCCTCTCGCAACTCTTTGCGAAAGGAGACTTAGTCATCTTGCCGAGCAAGCATGATTCACATGTCTCGAGCGACCCAAAGTCGGGGCAAGTTAGTAGCCCATCATCATGGAGCTTCTTCATGCGTTTAGACTAATGTGTCCAAGCCGGCAATGCTAGAAGTATGTCGGATTTATCTCATTAGGCTTATGCCTCTTGACATTCACGTTATAGACGGTTCTGTTCTAGATTCAATATAAATAGCCCATCAACAATGGGTGCATAGCAAATGGAACATACCATTCAAAAATATCGAACAACCATTGTCCTTTAAATTGAATTCATAACCACGACTCATCAAACATGAGGCGAAATAATATTCGACTAAGTGCAGGAATGTAATAACAATTATTCAATTCCATAATGAATCCGGAAGAAGCTGGAGCTGCATCATGCCGACCTCCAGCGCAGCAACTCTTGCTTTGTTGCCGACCACGATGTCAATCTCCCTTGTGCCACAGCCTAGTTCTTACCAGCCCCGCATCGAGTTGCAAATATGAACAACCGATCCGGTATCAAATACCCAAGAGCTACTAGGTATGTCGGCAAGGTAAATGTCTATAACATATGCAACAAGTGTACCTTTGCACGAAGAAGCATTTCCGGCCTTCTTGCCATGCTACGCAAGCCACTTTACTACAGTTTCTCTTCGGTGACGGTCTCCTTGCGGTGAAAGCAAAGCGGTCTTGAGTCGGTCCGGACTTGGCCCGCGGCAGCGAAGGTTGCCGTCTCCGTGCCCTTTGCCTTAGCCTTTTCTTGGACCAACTCTTCTTGAACTTAGCCGGCTACTGCACCATCAACACTTGATCGTGCCTTTCTTAATATCCTGCTCTGCCACCTTGAGCATCCCATGCAATTCGGTGAGCTTCTTATCCATGCCATGCATATGATAGTTAGAGATAGCGTCCCATAGCTTGGTGGAAGAGAACGAGCGACATCATTAGTGTAACACCCGGAGTAACTTTCCATATTTGTAACTCCAACTCTTGCCATTTTGGCATTGTGATATGATATTCCCTCCGTGGTTGGGTTTTCTCCTTTTGCATTTTGTCCATGTCATGGATTTTTTATCATGCCATCCGTGCATCGCATTTGCATCGTGTTCGTCTCATGATTCGAGCATTTTTCCGTTGTCCGTTTTGCAATCGGCACTCCTATCTCCCGGCGGTCCCTTTTACGTTTTCCGTGTGCGGATACTAAACCTTCGAAATGGACGAGGTTTGTCTAGTGGCCTTGGTATACCACCGTGACCACGGTCAAGTTTGGGTCATTTGGAGCTCGTTTGGTACTCAGCAGTTAACCGCACTCTCGCAAAGGCCTCTTTTAAGTTGCAGCCAACACCCTTGAAAACAGCCCAATAACCCATCTAAGTCACTTCCTTGCTCTCCGTCGTTCGATCACGATCGTGTGGTAACTACACCTCATTTGGACTCTCTAGCTCCTCTATGCCTATTTAAACATCTCCCCGTCCAAATCCGGTCTTCTTCCCGCTAACCCTAGACAAATTCATCCGCGCCACCGGACGCGTCCGCCCGCCAGACGAAATCGCCGCCGCCCTCGCCCAGCCAGCGCGTGCCACGTGGTGGCGCCGCCCGCCTTCGCGCCGCCCGGCCGCTCAGCCCGCTCCCGGCCCAGTCATCCGGCGCGCGCCGCCCGCCAGCGCCCGCCGCCCGCGCCTACCCAGCAGCGGCCTCCAGCGCCCGCCGCCCGCCGGCAGCCTCGCAATCCGTCATGCGATCGCCCGCCCCTTAGCGCCGAACGCCCGGCGACCTACGCCCGCGCCCGCCGCTTGTGCCTCCGCCGCCGTCGCCCAGCCCATTGCCCTCATCCCCTCCGGCCGGCCGCTCCTCCCTCCCTCCGGCGAGCTCCTCCACGCCCGCCGCCGGCGTCGATCGGGTGGATCGATCGGTCCGAGGCCGTTGACTTCTCTTCTCCCTCTCCATTTTTCCTCTAAGTTTTATATCATTGTTATTTTGTGTCATTTCTTCATGCTATATCTCATCGTCATCGTAGCTTCATTTTCGCGTATAATATATCAAAATGTTAGCCTCGAAAGTAGATCATTTCATCTCATTGCATCATTTTCATTTGAGCTCATCTTGATGCCCGAAATGCTGTTAGAAGAGGGCTATGTGATGTTAGTTTCTGTTTCTTAACAGAACTTGCACTTTGTTATTTTGCCATGATTATGTGTGCACCCTATGAATTTGAGTCCTACATGTGTTTTGTAATATGCCATGCCATCTTTCCAGGGGTGTATGCCATGTATTTTTGTGATCTATGTGGTGACTAGCACAAGCATGCAAAGTAGGTGTCCTGATGTTGCTGTTTTCAGCCCTGTTTAGCTGATATTTTGATGCCATGTTAACTTGATGCTACCGAGAGATCCATGCATATTTTGAGAAACTTCAGTAAGGATGTTTTGTAAAGCATGTCTTGCTCTATCCATCCATGCCTTTGTTTGCAATTATGGGTGCCATAGCTTGAGTCAATCGAGCTCTACTTTTGCTATCAAATGTTTCCTGGCAGATTGTTTACATGTTATTCAATTTTGCCTAGGTTGTTGTGGTTGATCCATGTATGCTATGTTATTGTTCTTGCCATGTATGTCTTCTATGTCATGTCTTCTTGATGTATATGCTTAGTTTATCATATAAGGCTCTGTGGTAGTGCATTGAGCTTGTAAACATGCCTACTTGTTATCAGTTTTTGACATGCCATGTTGCTGAATCTGTTAACGAAACTTTCAATATTGACATGGGTGTTACTATATTTTCTGATCCTTTTTGACTTATGGTCAGTAAGGGACTTTTGTTCTATGCTTTGAGTAGATTCATGCCATGCCATGTTTTGCTATTTTAAGGTCCTGTAGCATGTAGTTTTGTTGCTCTGAACATTGCAACCTGATGCTGTTTTGCCATGTCCACCTGATATTTTGTGCACTTTTGCCATGCTTGTTTGAACCGGTTATGATGTGAACTAGCTTAGTAGCTCAGTGCTCATCTTTTGTCGAGCATCTTGTGTAGATCACTGCCATATACTTTGTTGATACGTTTGGGTGCAGTAGCTTAATTTCTTGTTGCTTGCTAAGTGGCATCATCTGTTAATGGCAGATTTGCGCCATTCTTGTTTTGCTTGTCATTTGCAAACCGTGCATCCGATTCGGTGATCTTTATATCGATTTCAACGAAATCATCTCATCTTTCAGTGGCATACTTGGTTTGCCAAGTTGATGCCTGGTTCATCATTACCTTCCGGGCGCTTTATCGCATTGCATATCACATCTCGCATATCATGCCATGTTTTGCATCATGTTGATTGTGCATTGCACCGTGATTTATTGTGGTTCCTTTGTTTGTGTTGTTGCTTTGGGTAGAGCAGGACGAGTACATGACGAGGAACCTGTTGAAAGCGCTTCGAGGATCAAGCTTTCGACAACTCACGAGAACATTGCGAGCAAGATGACCATACCCTCGAAATCACTTCTATCTTTGATATGCTAGTTGCTCGCTCTTTTGCTATGCCTATGCTGCGATGCCTACCACTTGCTATATCATGCCACCCATATTGCCATGTCAGCCCCTAACCATCCTTTTCCTAGCAAACCGTTGTTTGGCTATGTTACCGCTTTGCTCAGCCCCTCCTATAGCGTTGCTAGTTGTAGGTGAAGATGAAGTTTGTTCCTTGTTGGAACATGGAGATGTTGTTCCTTTTTGGGACATGTTTACTTGTTGGGGATATCACAATATATATCTGCTATATTTTAATACATCTATATACTTGGTAAAGGGTGGAAGGCTCGGCCTTATGCAGTGTTTTGTTCCTCTTGCCACCTAGTTTCCGTCATACGGTGTTATGTTCCTTGATTTCGCGTTCCTTACGGTTGGGTGATTTATGGGACCCCCTTGACAGTTCGCTTTGAATAAGACTCGTCCAAAAGGCCGAACTTTGGTTTTACCATTTGCCACCTAAGCCTTTTCCCCGGGTTTCGCGAGCAGGGTCATCTTTATTTTAACCCCGGACGGTGCTCCTTGGTGCTGGCCCAAACTAAAGTGCTTTGCAGCGCCCCTCAAAGAAACTTGAGGTCTGGTTTTAGTTATGCGGACTGCTCATCGGTGTGCCACGAGCGAGATATGTGCAGCTCCTATCGGGTTGTCGGCACATTAGGTGGCTTTCTTGGTCTTGTTTTATTCTGTCGAAATGTCTTGTAGTCCGGGATTCGAGATTGATCGGGTCTTCGGTAGAAGGAATATCCTTCGTTGACCGTGAGAGCTTATAATGGGCTAAGTTAGGACACCCTGCGGGATAATATCTTTGAAAGCCGTGCCCGGCGGTTATGAGGCAGATGGGAATTTGTTAATGTCGGTTGTAGAAAACCGAAGTTGACCTCAATTAAAATACATCAACCGGCGTGTGTAACCGTGATGGTCTCTTCGTCGGTCCGGGAAGTGAACGCGATGTTGGAGTTATGTCGGCGTAAGTAGTTGGGATCACTTCTTGATGGCTATTAGCTTCACGTCCGTGCTTTGCTTCTCTTCTCGCTCTCTTTTGCGATGTAGCCACCATATATGCTGAGTAGCTTGCTGCAGCTCCACTTTACTACTCTGTCCTTCCTATAAGCTTAAATAGTCTTGATCTCGGGTGTGAGATTGCTGAGTCCCGTGACTCACAGATTCTACAAAACAATTGCGGGTTCGGCGATGCGGTGCAGGTGGCTCATGCCGAGCTCAAGTGGGAGTTGACGAGGAGCGTGAGTCGTTACTATGTCTTTTCACGATGATCAGTAGTGGTGCCCAGTTGGGGCGATTAGGGATCTGTGTGGCATTTGGGGTATCTTCTTTTATTTTGGTTCCGTAGTCGGACCTTGAGTGTACTCTGAATGATGGATGTTTATTTATGTATTGTGTGAAGTGGCATTTGTAAGCCAACTATGTATCTCTTTCCCTTATTTATTACATGGGTTGTGTGAAGATTACCTCACTTGCGACATTGCTTTCAATGCGGTTATGCCTCTAAGTCGTGCCTCGACACGTGGGAGATATAGCCGCATCGGCGATTACAAGTTGGTAATCGAGCCTTCCCGACTTAGAGCCCCCTACTTGATTGTTTCTGGCGTTGTTGAGTCTAGAATGGAAAATGTTTTGAGTCTTAGGATTATATATATCGGAATAGGATTCTTTTTACTTCCGGTCCTTAAATCGCTCTGGTGAGGTATCTGGCGTAGAATTTTGACTCTCCTCTTCTCAAATTTCACTAAAATTTTTAGGATCACGTGGGTATCTTGGAATCGTTCCGATGGTTTTGTGGCGAGAACATTGTTCTTGGTGCCTCGACATTTAGGGGTTGTGGCGGTGTCCGGGAGTTGAGCTCCGGTGTTGTCGTCACAATTTTATCGTTGCGATTCTGGAATACGAGTTTTACCGACATGAAATCTCTTTTGTGCGGTTGTTGGTGAGATAACCCGATAGCCCGATCTTGGGCGAGCGGGAATATTGCCATGACTTGTATAACGGATGTTTTTGAAGGTCGAGGTACCACGATTTAGAGGATTTCTTGGTTATGTGTTGACGGATGGATACAAGCTGGATCTAGGTATTGTTAGTTTGGGTGATATATTTTGTGTCCCTATCCCCAACACCAGTTGCATAACCGAAAGTTTCGGGAGTTTATAGGTGGGAATTCTAGTAGCTTACGGGATATTCTTTCCGACGGATGTATGATTTGAGATTGGGGTTCAACGTCTAGTGGTCCGCCCATTCATGGTCGATTCTGATGGTGTGAGGCGTCTTAAAGAATCCTTGGCTATGCTGATTGGGGCGTCTTGTTTGTCATTCGTGGCGTCCGCTATCGTCGTGTCCGTGTGGGCCCCACCACGAACACTTTGGTAATCTCTATCATGTGTTTGTTCGGCTCATTCTAGAAGCCAATCATTTGTTTCAGTTGTGATATTGATTTGTTTCTAAGACAGATGTTGTTTCCATATCTTTATCTAAGTGGCTTCTCACCTTAATGGGCGTGTGATGATTAACTTTTGGAATTCATTCGTTCATTCTTGTTGGATGTTTATTGTGAAGACTATATGTTGCAATTTCTATCCGTTGATTCTACTTATCTATTTGTCTATCAAAGGACTAACGGATGTCACCCTCTCGAGATGGCTCCATGTAGCGTCGAATCCGGACCACAATGATGGGGATCATTGAACCCTCCACCTCCACCTCCGCCTCGGAGGCACGGCAAGCTATCATGGCAGCCACCAATGCCAATGCTCGAGATGATTTTGCAGCTCTTGCAAGAAGCGTACTCAAGGGCAAGGCAATCAAGGAAATCAAGGTCAAGGCAACAATCAGCCGCACTTTGCTACTCTCGGTTAGTTCCTCGCTAATCAGCGAAGTCTTTCGGTTTACGTGCCGAGGCCACGGATGGCGATTGGCTTGTGGACATCGCAAGCATTTTGATTGTAGCAATGTCGGACACGAGGACTTTGTCAAGTTTGCATCGTTTCAACTCAAGGATCAAGCTGCTGAGTGGTACCGACAATACAAAGATTCGAGGAGGTCGTGTCATTACAGGATGAGTTCGGCGTGATTTGAGCTCATCACATTCGAAAAGTGTTGTTGAGAGCAAGCGTGAGGAGTTCCGCAATCTCAAGCAAGGCAACATGTCGTCTATCAATACAATATCCGGTTCGAGGCTCGCTCGTTTTGCTAAGCAAGGCGTACACGATGAAAAAGTATGATCTATCAAATCGGAGGTGGTGCGAGAGAAGATCGCAATTAGCTCTTGTGCTTTTGAGCGGATAAGTATGATGATTTCTACAACATGGCACTCAAGCAAGAAGCTGCCCAGCTCAAATGTGAGGCTTCTAAGAGAGAATCGGAGATGCGATTCGATCTTCTTCTTCCTCTCAAGTGGCGCTAAGCGGTAGAAGTTCTACCTTCCTCCTCCTCCGTTCGTCGGCCTTATCGTGAGAAGAACTCGGTGGCCGTGGATCTTCCCACCCACCCAACCCAAGCTATCGAACAAGTCTAATTCTCAAGCTCCAAGGTCAAGTGCTCCTTACCACCGTCCGCTCTCCGAGGTGACTTGCAACAAATGTCGTGAGAAAGGTCACTATCGAACAAGTGCTTCAACAGAGGCGCCTTCCGCCTCCTCCTCTGTGAAATCTTCGGCAATGCGGTGGTCAAGCATAATCCAAAGCATGCCAAGGTCAATATGATGAATGCAGCTCAAGCGGAGGATTCTTGATGTGATCATGGGTAATCTCTCGATTAATGATATTCTGCAAAAGTCTTATTTGATCTTTGGTGCATCGCATTGTTTCATCTCAAGACCATTTGCATCTAAGCATGAGTTGGGTTATCAAAATTGCCTAGTTCCTTATCAATTGTGTCCCCGGGTAAGCAAATGACAGCTAATAATTATGTCGGATGTTTCTATCAAGATGGGCGATTATAGATTTCTGGCCAAACCTATTGTCCTTGGTGACTCGGATATTGATCTTATTCTCGGAATGGGTGGCTTTATCGGCACAAAGCTCGACTTGATTGTGCTGCGAGGAAATCAATTGACTCACTCTTCTAATGATGTGATCATCTATGCCGCTTCGTGATGAAACCATTGGTTGTTTTCTCTCAATGAGAAGGTGAATTGAATGCTATCTCTCGATTCAGTCGTTTGTGAGTACCAAGATGTCTTTCGAGAAGAGCTTAGGGTATGCCTCCTCATCGGCCGATTGAGTTAGTTATCGATCTTGAGCACAGCCTTTGAACCCGTTTACAAGCGTCCATACAAGCTTGGACTTGATGAGCTGAAGGAATTGAAGAAGCAGCTTCGATGAACAAGCGTCAGGTTTGATCGGACCGAGTTCATCTCCTTGGGGTTGTGGTGTTCTTTTTGTCGGAAGAAGGATGGCGCGGACCGACTTTCGTCGATTACCGTCCATTGAATAAGAAGACAATCAAGAACAAGTATCCACTTCCCAACATCAATGAGCTTTTCGAGCAACTCAAAGGTGCTAAAGTGTTCTCAAGCTTGACCTTCGTATGGGGTATCATCAGTTAGCATTCGTGAACAAGATATTCCCAAGACAGCATTGAGAACAAGCTTTGGTTCTTATGAATATCTTGTCATGTCTTTCGACCTTGTCAATGCTCCTCCAACATTTTCTCGGATGATGAATTTCATCTTCAACCCCTACACCAATGAATTCGTCTTGGTCTATCTTGATGATATTTTGGTCTTCTCCAAGAATAAGAAGGATCATGCCAAACATTTGCGATTGGTGCTAGACAAGCTCGAGAGTACCAATTCTATGCTAAGTTCTCCAAATGTGAATTTTGGCTTGATGAAGTGCTTTATCTTGGTCATATCATCTCCGCCAAGGGCATCGCTGTTAATCCAGGAGAAGGTGTCCGCAATTGTGAATTGGGAACCTCCTCAAAATGTCAAGCAGCTCCATGATTTTCTTGGTCTTGCAAGCTATTGCGAAGATTAGTTGAGAACTTCTCCAAGATTGCAAAGCCTCTTTCCAACCTCCTCAGAAGCATGTGAAGTATATACGGTCTCTGAGTGGCGTTGCTTTCAATACCCTCAAAGAAAACTCGTCACAGCTCTGTCTTGACTCCTCTGATGAATCCAAGCCATTTGAAGTTTTTGATGCTTCTCTTCAAGGTCTCGGTCTGTGTTAATGCAAGAGAAGAGTTGTGGCTTATACCTCTCTTGATTGAAGCCCAGAGAAGAACTACCCCACTCACGATCTTGAGTTGGCGGCGATTGTCCATGCATTGATAACATGGAGACATCTCTTGTTGGGAAGGAAAGTGGACATTTTCACGATCACAAGAGTCTCAAGTACATCTTCACTCAGCCCAACCTCAACCTCGGCGGACTCGATGGGTCTAAATGATTCAAAAGTACAACCCAAGTATTGAATATACTCGGGCAAGGCCAATGTCATTGCAGATGCTTTGGCGGAAGGCTTCTTGCAGCAGTCTAATCCTCAAGCCCTTCGGCCGGATCTCGTGAAGCTTTACGCTGAATCTTCAAGTTGTTCCTCAAGGCTTTCTTGCCAACCTCATAGTCTCTCCTACTTTGGAAGATCAGATTCGTGAGGCTCAACTTCGGATACCATGGTGAAGAAGGTGAAGCGTGGTATCGACAAGGGCATTTCAAGTACAAGTGCTTCCACATTGATGACAAAGATACTCTTTTCTTTGAGGACGGATTGTGGTTCCTAAGGGTGATCTGAGAAAAGTCATTATGAGCGAGGCTCACAATTCGCTTCTATCCATTCATCCGGAAATGCGAAGATGTACCATGACCTCAAGCAGTCATATTGGTGGACTCGAATGAAGCGAAATTGCTCAATTAAATGAATGAGTGTGATGTCTGCGAGAAGAGTGAAAGCGAACACCAAAGACCAGCTGGTCTCCTTCAACCTCTTGCTATTCAGAATGGAAGTTTGATCATATCGAGATGGACTTAGTGACTGGTTTTCCTAAGTCCAAGCGTGGAAATGATGCTATCTTCGTTGTCATTGACAAGCTTACTAAAGTGGCTCATTTTCTTCCTATCAAAGAATCCATCACAGCAGCTCGGTTGGCGAGCTATACACCTCGAGGATTGTCTCCTTGCGGCATTCCACAAGTGATCTCTTGAGATCGTGGCAGCATCTTTACCTCCAAGTTTTGGGATTCTTTTGAAGGCCATGGGCACCAACATTCGTTTCGTACACACTTTCCATCCTCAAACAAGTGGCCAAGATGGCGAGTTAATCAAATCCTTGAAGATATGCTCGGGGCTTGTGTCATTTCTTTCGGTATGAAGTGGGAAGATTGTCTTCCATATGTCGAGTTCTCCTACAACAACAGCTTCAAGCGAGTTGGGCAGAGCCCCATTCGAAATTCTCTATGGCGAAAGTGCGTACTCCTCTCAATTAGTGCGAGGCAGGTGAACACCAACTTCTTGGCAATGACTTGATCCGCGAAGCGGAAGAAATGTGCAAACTCATTCGTGAGAATCTCAAAGCAGCATAATCGCGCGGAAAACTATTATGATGATAAGCACCGTGATGTGGCTTTTGAAATCGGAGACCATGTCTACCTCGCGTCTCTCAATGAAAGGCACTTTCGTAAACCGGTATCAAGGGAAGCTTGCCCCTAGATCGTGGGTCCTTTCAAGATCATTGGCAAAAGGCGATCTAAGCCTATCAACGAGCTTCCATCCAACTTTGCAAATGTGCGATGTGTTTCACGTGTCACGACCATAAGTGCTTCAAGACTCTGAGCGCACTATCAACTTGAAGAAATTGACCTTCAAGAAGATCTCTCTTATCATGAGCACCCGTTGCTATTCTTGAAGAAAGCGGCGCAAGACTGCAACAAGTCAATCAAATTCCTGAAAGTGAAGTGGTCACACCATTCCGACCGAAGCTACACAGGGCGCGAGGATCACCTCCGTTCGAATATCCGGAGTTCTTTCAGTCCTAGATCTCGATGCGAGATCCTCTTGTAGTGGTGGAGTGTTGTAACACCGGAGTAACTTTCCATATTTGTAACTCAACTCTTGCCATTTTCGGCATTGTGATATGATATTCCCTCCGTGGTTGGGTTTTCTCCTTTTTGCATTTTGTCCATGTCATGCATTTTTTATCATGTCATCACGTGCATCGCATTTGCATACGTGTTAGTCTCATGATTCGAGCATTTTCCGTTGTCCGTTTTGCAATCCGGCTCCTATCTCCCGGCGGTCCCTTTTACGTTTTTTCGTGTGCGGGTACTAAACCTTCGAAATGGACGAGGTTTGTCTAGTGGCCTTGGTATACCACCCGTGAGACCACGGTCAAGTTTGGTCATTTGGAGCTCGTTTGGTACTCCAGCAGTTAACGCACTCTCGCAAAGGCCTCTTTTAAGTTGCAGCCCAACACCTTCAAAACAGCCCAATAACCCATCTAAGTCACTTCCATGCTCTCCGTCGTTCGATCCGCGATCGTGTGGTAGAAAACTACACATCTTTTGGACTCTCCTAGCTCCCTCTATGCCTATTTAAACATCTCCCGTCC